>JAGPYM010000147.1:0-16103 GCA_020736575.1 Thelonectria olida | reverse complement strand
TTTAAAAGCTATTTAAAATACTATTATAATATAAATTTAATAATAAAAGCTAGTAGTAATAAAAAGTAAAGGGCTAATATATAAAAAGAGAAATAAAAAAATTTAAATAGTAAAATATAAATTTAATTAATTTATTTAAATAT
The DNA here is from genome assembly GCA_020736575.1 of Thelonectria olida. Lineage (NCBI taxonomy): Eukaryota > Fungi > Ascomycota > Sordariomycetes > Hypocreales > Nectriaceae > Thelonectria > Thelonectria olida. The sequence continues at coordinate 15,960 of JAGPYM010000147.1, read as the reverse complement.
TAATAATTCTATTTATTAAAATATAAGTATTACTTTTAATACTTAAATATAATAATACTAATTATTACTATTATTATTAATATTCTCCTTTGATTATTTTTATTTCCCTTATTATTTTTATGTATTTTATTTACTTTTTTATTTTTAAAATTAATTATAAAAGTATTAAACTAAATAGCTATAAGTATAAGAAATTTAAATTATTTAAAAGTAATTAATTTTATAATTAAGCTTTAATAATAAATACTTATATTTTATAAAACTAGTAAGGTAGTTATAATAAGTATAATATAAGGCTAAAATAATAAATTTAAAAGTTATAAAAGCTATAACTATTAAAATAATAGCTTACTAACTTAAATAGTAATAAGTAAATAAAATTAAAAATTAAAAAGCAATTTATAAAAGGATTTTAATAAGCTGGGGGCTTATTTTATATAATAGGTAAAAAATCTATTTAAATTTTTATAAGTATAAAAAAGGGGCTCTTTAATTAAGGGCTAAAGCTAAAAGGAATAAGTAAATTATTAAGTTAAGTAAGTAATAAGTTTTTATTAGAAAATTAAAAAAAGAATTAGCTTTTAAAAGTAAAATTTAATATAAAAAATAATTCTTTTTAAAAAGAAATAAATATTAAAAGTATAATATAAGTATATATTTATTAGTTTTAATTTATTATTACTTTTATTTAATATAATATTTAGCTATACTATTTAATAAGCTTAATAATAATAAGCTTTTTACTAATTAAATTATTAATTAAAAAGTAAATATTTAAACTTATAATATAATAACTTATATACTTAATAGCCTTTTTAGCTTTCTTTTATAAAAATATAAAAGGATTTTAACTATGTATAAAAATAAAGCTTTTTACTTATTTTTAAAAGTTTTAAATATTAAAGTCTTAAGTAAAGTAAAGTAATAAAAGTATTTAAGCTTTTTAAATAAAAGTAAAAAAGTAATAATATTAAAGTTTTATTTAAAAATATACTAGTTTCTAATTTAAATAGTAATTATAATTAAAAAAAAGCTAATATATAAACTTTAAAAGTATTATTAATTAGCTAAGAGTTTTAATATATTTTATATTTTTTAAACTTAATAATAATTTACTATTTATTTTTACTTTATACTTTTATAATTTATAAGTAAAATAATTTAAAATATATTTAATTTCTATTAAAACTTTCTAATTATTTTCTTTTTATATATTAGCTTTAAGTAACTATTTTTCTACTTTTAAATAAATTAAAAATATTTTAATATTTTTTATTTTATATATAAGCTAGTTTTTATATATATTTAAATATATAAAATAGAATAATTTAAATATACTTTACTAATTAAAAAGATAAGATTTATTATTAAATTTATAAAAATATAAGAATTATAATAATATATTTTTTATTTTATATATTTTATTAATTATATTTTTATTTAAAATATTTTACTTATTTTTAAATTAAAAAAGTAAACTTATTAGTATATATTACTTTTATTTTAATAAGTAATATTTATTTTAATAAGATATATAATTTTAAATAGAAAAGTATATTAAAATATATATTAATTTAATATACTTTTTAAGTTTTTACTTTTAATTAACTATTTAAATAAAAAGAAATATATTTATATAAGTATTTAAAATATTATTAAATAGAAAAGTAATAAAGCTTTTATTTAATATATATATTTTTTACTTGGGGCTAATAGAACCCAATTTATTATATATAAAAAATAAATATTTTTCTTTTTTTTTTTAACTTAATCTTATTATTAATATTTATAATAAATATTTAACTAATTAAAAAATTTTTTATATTTTTATAACTATTTTAATTTACTAATCTTAAATATTTAACTAAAGTTTAAATATTTTTACTTTTTATTTTTCTATTTACTTTTAAAGCTTTTAACTTTTATTTCTATTATAATTCTAGCCTTTTTATTTAATAAGTATTTAAAAAATTATAAAATAAGTAAAATTTTATTTTATATTATTATTTATAATAACCTCTAACTTTACTATTAACTTACTTATTAAAAGGTATTTTTATATATTATTATTTTTATATAAAATTCTTTTAAAAAGCTTATACTTTTAAAGAGAAATTTAAAAAATGTAATAATATTATAAGCTTTCTTACTAGCTTTTTCTTTTTATAATATTATAAGTTATTTTTATTTTTATAATTAGTAATTTTTATTATTATATTAACCTTTTTATATATTTTTCTATTTAATTATTTTATTAATTTCTATTAGTTTAATTACTGTTAAATTTATTTAATTTATTTTTAAACTTTCTTTTTATTTAACCTTTTTAGCTCTCTCTTACTTTTAACTTTTATATTTACTTATTTATTTAACTTACTATTTATTTTTAAGTTTCTTTTTTATAGCTTTTTAAATAAGTATTGAAATTATTACTATTATATATAATAGCTTTTAAAGTTATAACTTTAAATTATACTATTATATTTTTTTAAAATATAATTAGTTATTTTAATTAAACTTATTATTTTTTATATAATTTAAAAAGCAATTAAATTAACTTACTTTTTATTAAAAAATTTAAAATTATTTTTTTATATATTTAATTTTTTAATTAAAATATAATAGCTTAAAAGAGCTAAGTTAATTTTTTATATTACTTTTAATAGTATATTTATATTAATTAATATAAAATATTAAAAGATTATAACTATTTAAAATGCTTTTTAAACTTTTTAATTAAATATATATATTTAAAAAAATTTATATAATTTAATAAATATTAAGCTATTATATTAATATTATCTTTTTAAATTATAATTTATTTAATTAATAAAAAGATAATTATATTAAATTATATATTATATAATTAGCTAATTATATAAATTAAAATGTAAAAAAATAGTACTTTTATATTAAAAGTTTAAAATAAAACTTTTTAAATATAGTTTATTTAATAAAAACTTTTATTTAAAAGCTAATTATATATTTTATTTAAAAGCTAATTATATATTTTATAAAAAAGCTTATTATATATTTTATAAAAAAGCTTATTATAATAAATATAAAGCTAAGTTTTACTTATATTAACTTTTATTATATATTAATACTAGGCTTATTTTAATAAATAATAAATAATTTTTATATTAGTTAAAAAAGTTAAAAACTTATAATTTAATTTTAAAAGCTTTAAAACTTTTATTATAAAAAAATATATAAGTAATTAAATTTAAAATATATTTATAATAGTATATATTTAGCTTAAATGTTTACTAGGCTTATTTTTATATTAACATTTTTATAAAAGTTTAAAAAATAGCTATTATTTAAAAATATATTATTTAAAATTACTATTTTAACTTATTTTTCTCTTTTATATTTATATATAACATATTTAAATATTATTATAAATTCTTTTCTATTATAATATTTAAACTAATAATAAAATATTAGTAAATATAACTAGTACTTATTTTAATTATTAAAAAAATAAATTATAACTATTCTAATAATATATTAATTAAATAATATTTATAAATTAAACTTTAAATAGATTTTAATAAAAGTATTTAAAAGCTTTTATTTAATTTTATACTTTTTATACTTATATATATTATTTAATAAATAGCTTATTAATTACTAGCTTTATAATATTTAATTAAATAATTAAAAGTGAAATCTTTAAGTAAGTTATTAAAAAAATATATTATATAAAACAAAGAAATATTAGTATTAATTAAAAGTTTTAACTTAGTTTAAAATTATTTTAACTTTAATTTATAATATAATATTTTAATATAAATACTATTATTTAAACTATTTAAATTTATTAATTAATTAACTTATATTAATAAGTTTACTACTTTTAAAAACTTTTATAAAACTTATATATAATTAATAATATTTAAACTTATAAAATTATATTTTTATATTTATAAAAGTAATTAGCTTTTAAGCTTATAATAGTAATAGTAAAAAATATAAGCTAACTTTTTATATTATATAAATAATAAGCTTAGTAAAAACTAAATAAACTATTATTAATATTAATTTAAAAAAAAAAACAAACTATAATATTTAATTTAACTCTTCCAGCCTTTTAAGCCTTTTTAAAATAAAAACTCTTTTAAAATATATTATTTATTTTTTTATACTATTTATAAAAGATTTATAATAATATAATAGTTTAATAAAGCCACTTATATTATTAGCTTAAATTAACTTACTAGATTTTTTAATAAGTAAAAAAGAGTAAAAGTAAAAAGTAAAAAAAAAAGTATAATATTATTAAATTTTATTAAATTAAGTATTAATTAGTAAAAAATAGCATATATTAAAAAAAGGTAAATAAACTAATACTAATATAGTTTTATATTATAAGAGTAAGAAATATAAAAGTTAAAAAGCTACCTTTTTTTTAGCTAGCTTAAAAGCCCTATTAAAAGTAGTATATTAATAAAAGCTTTAAATAATAATTTTAATTAGCTAGATCCACTTATTAAACTCTAATAACTATTAGATTTTAAATAAGTTATAAAGATATATTTAATAAATTAGTAAATTTAACTATTAATTATATATAATATATTAAATATATTAAATATTATTTTAAATCTAGGGTTTTAAATTTATTTAATTTAAAGTAAGGTTTTAATATATTTAATTAATTTATTTAGCAGTTTATTTAATTGTATTTAATTTATAAGTAGTATTAAAATTTAAAAAGACTAGCCCTAATAATATTAATTAATTAGATTGAAATATTAAAGCTGCCAAGTTAGTTAGGGAGTGGATTAATAATTAATAGAAGAATCCTTTTATTCCATTATCTGTGCATTTTATCCTATAGTTTATATATAAAGCGTTCGGATGAAGGCTAGACAAGGATTATAACAACCAACTAACAACTTTATACATTCCTATAGCTACGTCGCATTTTTTTAGAGAAGTAATACGGCCATTTGGATTCTAATAATAGCACACCTGATATTAGGATCCACTGAACTGCCCTGCTGCGACCGAAGGAGCTCAAATATAAGTTGGTCGGAACCCGGCTCTCGCATTCCTATTTCTCTCCACCTTAACACTCATCCTCGCCATCAGCCATTACTATGCAAATTAGCGAGGCCGCCAAACGCCTTTTCTGGACCCTGCAAGGCCCTCTAGAAAGCAGCATCTTCGTCCTCGAGGATGTTAACAACCCCCTTGGACCCCGAGAGCCCTATTGCCGCCAAGCCTCTGCGGAGACAAGCTGGCATCCCATCTCGCAAGAGCCGCTAACGCAGTCCCGAGAGACGTCCCTATCCGTCCGTATTTCTCCACTAGATACCTGGAAGTTGGACTGGTTCGAGAGCCACGAGCACGCAGACCCCGACGATCCAAGTTGCGTGTATGAGCTCGTCAACGGGCACATGTCTCTAGTGCAGTGCTGCGGGGAAGATAAGCCAACGAACCTAGCGCCATTTGCCGTTAAAGTCTCGGACAAGCCGTACCTCTCCATCCACGACTTTATAACGGCCGTGCACCCAGTGCTCATGGGTCTTCGCCAGGACTTGCTGGCGGCGCTAGGCATCCCGGACGGCCGGCCGCTTCCGGAAGAGATAAGGCTAATGGTCGACTGCTCCCTTGGGGACTGGCTCCGGATCAAGCAGGAGGATGAATGGACTCGGGAGATGAGATTTCGGCACAGGCACCAACAAGCTCATCCGCCGGCCGACCCGGAGCCGCCCGTTCCCTCGGGACCGCCGCGGCCGCCCAACTCCGAGCCGGTTCCGGTCATGTCGTTTGAAGAGGCGACGGCTCTTCATGCCTTGCTAGGGCTCGGGCCCATTGTGCCGAGGGGGCAGGGTTCATAGACTAAATCGTATGACTGAAGGATTAATTGCACTCGATGAATACAAAGCTTATTCTGCTTGTATAAACTATAGTAGGTACTTTACATATGTACTGGTAACTACTCTATAAAGCAACACCTGAGCTGCCAGACCAAATCACGATTCTAAAAGCTGTACCGCGGCTTTCCTACATCTTACTCAGGCCAGGTATGTCCGTTGAGCCACACTTTCCAAACTTGGATTGACTGTGACAACAGGTCAGTATTCATCATCCCATCCGCAGCTCGTCGATCGACATGGAGACTCACCATCCTTTGCCGCAGTCTGCAGGAAGAGAGCCGCAGTAGCCGTGCTTGTTGCAGCAGTTCCCGTACATAACGTCACACGTGTACACCTTGCGGCCGCCACACGTCCCGTCGGTCGTGTTGCCCACCAGCCAGGGGAAGTTGGGCTGATCGTCCGTCGTCGGCTCCTCTGGGTTCGTGCACTTTCCCAGCTGACACTTTCCCTTGGCGCAGTAGTCGGCGCCGGTGTCGCACTCGCCGTCGTTGTTGCAGCACTCGCCCCATTTGCCGGCGCAGACGCGCATGCCGTGGTCCTTGCCGCATTTGCCGTCGGTCGTGTAGACGGTGTGGCCGGCGCAAAGACCCTCGTAACAGACGCCGGGGGCGCAGTCCTCGCTGTGAGAAGTCGTTAGGAACGGGGGGGTGATTTGGGGTTGGGGGCGTGACATACTCTGAGTTGCCGCAGGTCCACGTCTCCGAGTTGCAGCACGCTTTGCCTGTCCCGACACAAGTAGCGTCGTCGTTCTTGGGGCCACACTTGCCGTCCGAAGCTCTCTTTGGTTCGACAACTATAGATTGTTAATATCTGAGTCGACTCGAGTTCTCAGACGACAAGATCAGATGCTTACATCCGGCTACGCAGTACTTTGTGTAAGGCGTGATGTTCTCAGTCCGAATCCAGTGTTAGGTTCAGCTTAAAGAATGTCTCGACGTCAATCCCAAACTGGACGGCCAGCTTCTTGCAAGAGTAGTAGTTGACCATCATGTACGTCCTGCCCCAGTTGAGGCAGTTAAGATCTCCAGGCTCAAGCTTATCCTTAGGGACGGCAAAGGTGAAGGTGGGACGAGGGGGCTTGGTTGAGGAAGGATCCGCAGTGATTGCACGCTTGTTCATCGGCTCCCAGGTGTAGGGCTGGCACTCGTCGGCGGCGACGACGTAGCTGGGAAGGAAACGATGCATAGGAGGACAAGGGCAAAGGTAAGGGTGAACGACAGATGGGCTTGAAGGGACGACATGATTGCAGTCGAGGATGCAACAAGGCAAGGTGTCCGGTATGCAGAGTTAACACGCAACAAGACTAAGACAGGAGAGGAGGGCCTATGTAGAAACACTAGCTTAATAGAAGCAAGCTGCTAATAACTAGAAGGGCTGCTAACGGGCAGTGTTTTAAGGGTATGTTTTACCTAAATAAGATATTATTAAAAGATTGCTATTATATTAACTATGCGGGCCGAGTTTATAGGCAGGGTCATTTTAGTGGCCGTGTTAGTAACTTACTTACTTTAAAAGTACTTAGCTAAGCTAGGGCAATTAACTTAAAACTAATAACTATTTAAAAAGCAAGCTAGGCTAAGGCTATATATAGGCTTATATTTATAATTAAAATAAATATATAATTATTAAATACTATAATTATTTTTAAGTTATAATAATTATAAATTATAATAATTTTAAATTATTATAATCTTTTAAATATATAATTTACTTATAATTAGTAAAAAGTTTATAAAAGCAATTAAGTATATTATTTATTAAAATAAGCCTAGTACTAGTATATAATAAAGGTTAATATAAGTAAAACCTAGCTTTATATTTATTATAATAAGCTTTTTTATAAGGTTTATAATTAGCTTTTAAATAAAAATTCTTATTAAATACATTTTATTTAAAAAACTTTATTTTAAACTTTTAATATAAAAGTACTATTTTTTTAAACTCTAGTTTATATAACTTAACTAATTATATAATATATAATTTAATATAGCTAATTTTATACTAATTAAATAAATTATAATTTAAAAAGATAATATTAATATAATAGCTTAATATCTATTAAATTATATAAATTTCCTTAAATATATTTATTTAATTAAAAAGCTTAAAAAGTATTTTAAATAGTTATAACTTTTTAATATTTTTATATTAGCTAATATAAATTTATTATTAAAAGTAATATAATAAAATAATTTAATCCTTTTAAGCTATTATATTTTAATTAAAAAATTTAATATATAAAAAATAATTTTAAATTTTTTAATAAAAAGTTAACTAACTTAATTACCTTTTAAATTAAATAAAAAATAATAGATTTAATTAAAATAACTAATTAGTATTTAAAAAAATATAAGAGTATAACTTAAAATTATAATTTTAAAAGCTATTATATATAATAGTAATAATTTAAATAGTTATTTAAAAGGTTATAAAAGAAATATTTAAAAATAAAAAATAAGTTAAATAGGCAAGTAAATATAAAAGTTAAAAAGTAAGGGGTGCTAAAAGGGTTAAGTTAAAAAGAAAGTTTAAAAATAAATTAAATAGGTTTAAAAGTAATTAAACTAATAGAAATAAGTAAGGCAATTAAATAGAAAAATATATAAAAAGTTAATATAATAATAAAAATTATTAATTATATAAGTAGTTAAATATATAACTTTCTATTAATATAAGTTATAATATATTTTATTATATATTTAAAAGTAAAAGTTAAAAATTTAATATATTTACTAATTTAATTTACTTACTAATAATATATATTATTATAAAATATAATATTATATTTTTTATTTTATAACTTTTAATATTTTTATATATTTATTATTATAAATTTAAAATATTTTAATTTATTATTAAAACTAATTAAATTATTATATATTTTAAAAAATAGTTATTATACTAATAATAAAAATATATAAACGGGCAAAGTAAATAATACTTATATATTTATAGCTAGCATTTAAGTAAAGCAATCAGTTTACAATTGCAGTCCCTATTAGAGTGTGGCAATAGCTGTTTTAAATTTGCAGGTAGTAACGTGGCTCCAAGCTCACAGCCTACCTCCTTTAAAGGGCGCACAGTCATTTCTTAATAAATTGGTGGCGTTACAGCCAGTTTTCATCTGCTATCAGCTCGACGCCACCAATTAAACATAGCGCGAAATTTAGCAAGGAGCAGCAGCAGAGGCAAGTTCAAAGGGTTCAATGATTTACAGGCGCCGGCTCTCCATTCGTTTATAGATAAACCTTTCAAGGATGTTACATTTCACTCTGCTTCTCTCGAGACATTAGTGCTCGCAATACATCCTCTCTCGCCATGCCCCGTCCCAAGATTCTCGCTATTCTGGCAACTGCCGCCTTCGGCATTTGCGGAGTCAATGCGGGTCTGTGTCAACCATCCTCAACAACATCCACAGCGATCACTTGTCAGGAAACCCAAGTCATCTCCAATCCAAGCTTCGACATCGGCGACGGCTCCCCTTGGAAATTCAACGGCGCCAGTGTGGCCGATGGCGACACACACACCGGCCCCAATACTGCGTACGTTTTCTTCCCAGGTTGTGAGAGTGATCCCAGGCGCTGACCAAACTAACTACAGGCAAGTTGTTGGGCTAGATGATGTTACGAGCGGCAGCTTCTCGCAGACTTTGTACAACCTCGAACCCGGCACCTATCTGCTAAAGTTTTACTATACCAGGGATGGCATGAACCCAGAGGAGTCTGCATGGGCCTTTTGCAGCATCTCTGCCTACCTTGGTGACGACTTTCTCGTTGCAGGATCCGTCGACAATTCAGGACCGGTGTTTATAAGATATGCGCTAGCTTCCACTTACTGGACTACGGAGCTCCCCGTGGACTTGACAGACTTGAGCTTCTCTGTTATATGTGGAGGGAAATTATTTGGATGACTATCCGTATTGATGATATTACGCTTACTAAACAGTGTGGCCGTTAGGCTAATTAAGGGATTGATGCTTGGGCCTCTGTTGGTGTTCTTATCTGATTTGAAATACGGTAAGAACCTTTCCAGCTATTATAAACTACTATAATAGTGGATGTACCTAATTAACCAATTAATAAAGGGCAATTTGGATGATAATAAGATATTATTAACTGTTTTATTAGTTGATTGGTTATTTATTACTATATGTCTGATATTTGGCGTAATCTTTAGTTGCTCTTGGTCCTTATTAATATGCTAAAGGCAAGGACCTTTAGGCCTTCATTCTTAGCCACTATATCGTGAAGGGCGCTTTTGAAGGACATACTAGCCGAAAAGGGGAACAGCTTTTGAGGGTCACTCTCAGTTACAAAGCCCCTAGGCTGACACTCTAGCTCTCCCTCTTTTAATGCAACTTGGACGTGATAAGCACTATGCGCTCAGTACGCCACGCCCCGTTACAACTGCCGACATGACCAATCACGACATGGATTGCAACGATGGGAACCTTGACCGTCACACCGACCTGCCGAACCTGTCGGGCTGCCACCGCTTCTCCTCCAACTCTATTAACCCTGTTGAAGGCCTAAAAGGGCTCGCGCGACCGGCTGCAGACATACCAGCCGCGTTGACGGGGGAGCAAGGCAGATTTTAGCACATGCTACGGAGGGCGCAGGTGGTAAATGGCGGCCAGCTGACCATGTAGCCCATCTATATTCAGAGCCATCGGGCGTTTAGTGGCGCTTGTGGCAAATACTAGTGAGCAGCTCAAAGCCCAAAAAGTGGTTTATCCAGCTTAGCGTATTGGAGCTGAAAATTGCGGCAGGGTTATAAAGTGGCTGAATATTTGAGGTGGCTTCCTGTCTTGCCTCCCATAGGGTCAAGACTGGTATCTTTTTAATAGTAATCTATTTACTACTATTAGTTAAGACTTATAAATTAAATTAGATAAGTATTACTTAATTGAAATTATTCTCTTAGCCTAGCTGCTATTTTTTTAAAATAGCCACTTTTAAATATTTTTATTATTTAACTTAATAGTATATGCTTTAACATTTAGTAAATATTAATTAAATTTTAATAGAAAACTAAAATATACTAGTATAATATAAGGTAACTATTAATTAACTTATTAAATAGGTAGCAATTAGCTATTTTTTAACTATTTAAAATTTAGTAAATTTAAAAATTAGTAAAAATACTAACTTTAAGCATATAATTTTAATTATATATTTATTTTCTTTTAATTTATAATATTTATAAACTTATATTATATTTTATTATAACCCTAAGTTTTAATAGTTATTAAATAATAGGAAAGGCATATATAAACTAATAAATTAAAATATAATATAAAATATAATAGCTATAATAGTTATATTTATATTTATTAACTAAATAAAATAATAAAAGATTTTAAAAAAGTATAAAAAGAGTGTAAAAAAGTATTAAATATTCTATTAATATAATTTATTTAAATTTTAAATAAAATTAGTTTATAAATAAAATATTTTACTTATTTACTAGACTTTTAAGTTTTTAATTACTACTTTTATAAAATAATTATTATTAAATATAAAATTAAATTTTATTTTTAAATACTATTTTATAAGCTATATAAAGCTTAAATTAAGCTAGTATAATAGTAAGCAGTTATATTTAATATTATTTATAAATAAAATAAAATTATAAATATATTATTTCTATTTAATAATAATATACTAATTAAAATGCTTAAAAAGCTAAAAATAGAAAGGTTTTAATATACTTTTATATTAAACTGCTATTTTATTAGCCTTATATTAAAAAGAATCTAATATTATTTTAAAAAGGTTTATAAATAGAATTAAAAGCTTAAAGCTAGCTACTAATTAATAGTTTAAATTAAGAAGAAGTAAGTAAATATATTATAAAAATATAGCATTTTCTATTAATAGTTTTTATTAAGAGTCCTTATAATAAATACTTTAAAATTATAAGAGGCTAAAATTTTAATAGTTTAAAACTTAAAATAAAATAAGTAAAAGAGAGTATATAATAGGCTTTAAAAGTATTCTAATTAAAAGTAAAATATATTTAAAAGTAGGAGGCTAAAAATAATAAAAAGTAGGGTAATTTTACGTTTTTAAATATATAGTTTTACTAGCTAAAAGTAGCTGCCTATTTAAAAGATTTTAATAGAAAGAACAAGTTTTTATAAAGTTTAATTTTATTTAAATATACTATTAATTTTAAAGATTTAAAAGGTAATAATATTAAGCTTTAATATATATATTTTACTATTAAATATCTTATTTATTATATAATAGCTATTATAAAACTAAATATTATTTTATAAAATATACTATTTAAAATTAATTAAAAAGAGTTTAATAAAAAGTATAATATATTATTTTATTTTAAATTTAAATAGGTAATTTAAAAAAGGTATATTATAATATACTTATAACTATTTATATATATTATATAATTTATAAATTTTAAAAATCTAATAAACTAATTATTATTTAAACTTAATAGAAAATAGTGTATTATATATAATATTATAATATAATATACTAATAAGCTTATAAATATTTTATAAAAGTATAATAGTAACCTTTCTAGCTTAGGGTATAATAGTATATTTCTAGTTATAATTAAGCTAAACCTTTTAAATTAAAAACTTAAGTTAAAAATAAAAAAACTATAATTAGTTTAATTTTAACAGTTAGTAGCTAGTTAAGCGCAAGTAAATTTTATAATACTTTTAAGCTATATATAAAAGGGCTTTAATTAGCTTATATTATATAAGTATATAAATAATTAAATATAATTAGTAGATTTCTTATATTATAAGAGCTAAAAGCTAGTTTTAAAAGTTAAAGCATATTATATTAGCTATTAGTTAATTAATTATATAATTATATATTATAGCTAATTATTTATAAAAGTATTTAATTTTATATATTTAAAAGCTAGAAGTTTTTTCCTTATAAATAATATAAAATAGGGCTAGCTATAAAAATTATAAAATATTATAAATAATAATAGTAACTTTAAAATATTATAAGTAATAGTATTATAAACCCTATTTAAAAAAGTTATATTAAAACTTTATATTTTTATATTTAACTATTTTATTAAATATTAAATATTAAAATATTTTTATTAGCTTTTTAATAGTTTTAAATATTTATAAAAATAATATATAAAAAACTTATAATAATTTTATATTAAAGCTTTTAACTATTATAATTATTTTATATTTTTACTTATTAAATATATTATTAATAAAAAAGCTAAGTTTATTTAATAAAAAAAATAATAAGGTTAAAATAAAAAAAATATAAAGGAAAGTAGCTTAAACTATTTTAAGCTTATTTTTAAAATACTATACTAGTTTATAATTAAGGGCAGTTAAAATTAGAATATTATATTTATATAGTTATTATTTAGCTTTATAATTGTAATATAACTATTAATATAAATATAATTATAATTAAATTAATAAGTTAAAATAAATAGAATACTATTTATAAAAGTATTTATATTAATATTTTAATATATAGTTTATATTATAAACTACTTTATAATAAGCTAAGATTTTACTTTATAAATATTTACTTTTTTATAAATAGTATAAAAATTAATTACTTATTAACTTTAAATTGCTTAAAATCTTATAATATAAAATAATTAATAATATTATAAATAGTATTATAAATTATCTTTTTATATAGGACCTTTTTAAATTATTTTCTAATAGTAATAGTTATATTTTTTAAAAGGTTTAAGTTAATTATATACTTTAATAGCCTAGTTTAATTTAAAATCTAAATTTAATATTAAATTATTTTAAAAGTAGTAGTAAATTATAAAAGGTTTTTAAAAGAGTTTTTTAAAGTTTTTTATTTCTAATTTATATAAATAGTAAGTAAGTTATATAATTCCTTAAATTACTTCTTTTATAATATTAAAATACTACTAATAAAGGGGTATAAAATATTTTTATTTATAATAAAACTATTATACTTATTATTAGTTATTATAAGGCATTTTTTAAAATAAAATTATTTAAAATTATTTATTACTTTTATTATATAAAGTTAGTATTTTAATTATTTACTACTTATAGCTAGTACTATTATTTTAAGAAAATATATAAGTAAATATATAAAATATAACTAAATTAAATACTAATTTTAAGTTATAAAAAAGACTTTAAATAATTTAAATAATAATAAAAGAAAAAGTAAATATAAATTTAATATAAGTAAAAATAAAAGAAAAAGTAATTAATTAAAATAGCTTAATACTTAAATATTTAAGCTAGAGCTTAAAGTATATTAAATATTTATATATATAATTTATATTTTAAAAAGAATAAGTTTAATTAATTACTAGTAAGGTTTTACTATTAGTAGCTAGAAGTATTTATTTATTACTTTTATTTATTACTATTTTTAAAATAAAATAATAGCCCACTTAACTTTTATTAAAAAGGCAAATAAGAAGTATAATAATAATAATAATAATAAAAATAAAAGTAATAAAAATAGTATTTAAAATATTTAAGCTTATTATAGCTTTTTAATAGCTAGCCTAGTTTATAAAAAGCTTATTATTAAAAGTTATTTTAAAACTAATAAATAGTAAGTTAATTTTTAATTTATTAATAAGAAATAGTATTAACTTTTTAAGTTTCTATTAATTATAATAAGATTAAATAAGGTTTTATAATTAAATTATAAGTAAAAAAAGCTATTATTATATTATAAAGTAATTAAAAAACTCTAGTTAGTATAATATAAAATATTATAATATATTAATATAAATTAGAAATTATATAAGCTTTATAATAACTAAATCTATTTTTAAAATAAGTAATAAAAGGCAGTTAATATTATTATATTAAAAAAAGCCTTATAATAATAATAATAAAAATTAAAAGTAGTAAAAGCTTTTATTTTATACTTTCTACTATTAGCTATTTTAATAAACTAATAGTAGTTATTATACTATTAATACTTTTATTAAAAAATATAATAAATTAATATTAAAAGCTTAATATATTTTATATTAAGTAAAGGAGCTACTAGACTTTAGAAAACATATTAATTATTTTTATTATATTCGAATTAATTATAATAAAAAGGTTTTAAAACATTTTTAAATTATAAAAAATTATAATTAAGCTTAATTATATTATTATTAATAAGTGTTATATAATTTTTAAAAGTATATTATTATTTTAATTTAAATTATAAAAGCTAAATATTTTAATATTAATAAAAGTATAAATAGTTTATTTTATAATAATACTCTTATTAATATAAAAAAAAATATTTTTTAAAATAATTAATATATAATATAAAAATATTATTATAGTTTAAATTAAAATAATATATTTTAATATAATTTATAATATTAAGTTATTTATTACTTTTATAATTAAAAAAGCTATTATTTAAATTATTTAAAAAAACTATGTAAGTAATTAATTAAAAGCTTAAAAAGTACTTATAACTAGTAAAAGTTATTATATATTATTAATATATTAAAATAATAAAAAACTTAATAAAAAAGCTTAAATATAATATTTATTATTATAAAATTAATATATAAAATAGTAAATTTAAAAAATTATAATTTTAAATAAATAATATTAAATATAATTAATATAATAATAAAAAAGTAATTATAACTATTAATATATTTAGCTTTAATATTAATATATTTAATATTTATATAATAATATATATAAAAATATTAAAAATTATAATATACTATTTATAATAAAGCGGGCATACTAGTTAAAATAGGCAATTAAATAAAGCTATTATTATTTAGCTTAATATATATAAAGCTAGTTTAAAAAGGCTATAGCCTAATTATAAGGCTGCTAGTAGTATAGCTATATTACTATTTTATATTTATATAAGGCTACTAATTATAATACTACAAATCTATTAGTAAGTTTAGATAGGGGTTTTAAACTATTACTTTTAAATTATTAATTACACTTTTATAAAAGGTTTATAACTTTTTATACTTACTTTTTCCTCTCCTTTTTTATATTTTCCTATTATTATAAGTAAATTAAAAGTATTAAATATATTTTAATACTTAAAAAGGTTATATTATA
>JAGPYM010000146.1:0-16200 GCA_020736575.1 Thelonectria olida | reverse complement strand
TTTTTATAAGGTTTATAATTAGCTTTTAAGTAAAAATCTTAATTAAATAAACCTTATTTAAAAAACCTTATTCCAGCCTTTTAAAATAAAAGTACTACTTAATTAAACTCTAGTTTATATTTTAATAGTAGGAGCAATAATATAACCTAACCCCTAATAGAAGTAATTATAAAAAGTAACTATATAAAAGATAAAATAATAGAAACTTAAAAGAAAATTAACTCTTATTTGCAATTAGTTATAATTATAAATAAAAAGTAAAATAGAAAATAGGTAAATTAAATAATTAAAAGGGAATAATTAGAAATATTAAAATAAATTATAAAAACTTAAGTAAAAACTTAATAAAAAAAACTATAAAAAGGTATAATATCTATCCTTAAAGTTGCTAGCCTCTCCTTTTAAATTTATATAGCTCGATTTAATAAAAAGTTTAAACTACCTAATTCTTATTAACTTTAATAAAAATCCTCTATTCTTATTATTATAATCTCTACTAATAACTTACTACTACTATTATAAACCTTCCTATATAAGCTAACTCTTGCTCTTAAAATCCTAAAAGCTATATAAAATACTATTATAATATAAGCTTAATAATAAAAACTAATAGTAATAAAAGGTAAAAAGCTAATATATAAAAAGAAAAATAAAAAAAACTTAAATAATAAAATATAAATTTAATTAATCTATTTAAACTTTTTAATTTTATCTATTAAAATATAAATATTACTATTAAGAATTAAATATAATAATATTAATTATTACTATTATTATTATTATTCTTCTTACTTTTATTACTTTTATCTTTTTATTACTCTTATTACTTTTATTTACCTTTTTATTTTTAGAATTAGTAGTAGGAGTATCTAGTTAAATAGCTATAAGTATAAGGGACTTAGGTTATTTAAAAGTAATTAATTTTATTATTAAGTCTTAATAATAAATATTTATATTTTAAATAATTAATAGGGTAGTTATAATAAGAATAGTATAAAATTAGAATAGTAAACTTAAAAGTTATAAAGGCTAAAATAGTAGAGGTACTAGCTTACTAGTTTAAAAGGCAGTAGGTAAATAAGATTAAAAACTAGAGAGTATTTTTTAAAAAGAACTCTAATAAGCTAGGGGCTTATTTTATATAGTAGGTAGAAAATCTATTTGATTTTTTATAAGTGTAGGAGAGGGACTTTTTAAATAAGGGCTAAAGTTAAAAGGAATAGGTAAATTATTAAACTATATAAGTAATAAGTATCTATTGGAAGGTTAAAAGGAGGATTAGCTTTAAAGAGTAAGATTAGGTATAAAAGATAATTCTTTTTAAGGAGGAATAGGTATTAGAGCTATAATATAAATATTATATTTAATAGTTTTAATTTATTATTAATTCTATTTAATATAATATTTAGCTTAAAGTATTAGTTAAATTAGAAGGTAAAAGTACTAATTAAAAGTAGTAGTAATTTTTAGCTATTAGGTATTAAAAATAAGCCTATTAAAAATAAAAATAGTATATATTTTAATATAATTAATTATTTATATAAGTTAATTAGGTAACGTACATGATAAGCGAGTCGGAAATACAAGCGAGTCGGAAAAAAATCCCCCAACCACCTTCATTTTCCTTTAATCAATTATTTCTCAACCACCAAGTATGCCACAGTTAAGCAAAGAGAAAAATATTATCCTCGCCCTTCAGGCTCTTCGAAACGACCCAAAATTACGCATCTATCCCGCTGCAAGGATATATAAAGTCCCGCCTAGCACCCTCTATGATCGATATTATGGCAAACCTTCTCGAGGCGATATTATCCCGAATTCACGCAAACTATCCGATCTAGAGGAACAGATCATTATTGAATATATTATCGACCTAGACTCTCGAGGGTTTCCCCCTCGGCTTCGTGGTGTGGAAGAAATGGCCAACCGACTGCTCGCCGACCGCGACGCGTCACCCGTCGGCAAGCGCTGGGCTTCCAACTTCGTCAGGCGACAACCAGACCTAAAGACGCGTTTTAATCGTAGATACGATTATCAGAGGGCTAAATGCGAAGATCCGGCCATTATTCGCCATTGGTTCAGGCTCGTGGAGAACACAATCGCGAAATACGGTATCAACCTAGCTGACATCTACAACTTTGACGAGACTGGCTTTATGATGGGCATCATTGCAAGCGGAATGGTTGTCACGGGCGCAGAAAGACGTGGAAAGGCGAAATCAGTGCAGCCTGGAAACCGGGAATGGGTTACGGCCATTCAGGCGATCAATGCCGAAGGCTGGGTGATCGCGCCGTTCATCGTGGTTGCGGGCCAATATCACCTCGCTAATTGGTACCAAGAAAGCAACCTCCCGGACGATTGGGCTATTGCGACGACTCATAATGGCTGGACCGACAATGATACAGGTCTTGAGTGGCTCAAACACTTCGATCAACACACCAAGGCCCGATCAACCGGTCGCTATCGTCTTCTGATCCTCGATGGGCATGACAGCCACCACTCGGTCGACTTTGAGAAATATTGCGAAGGCAACCACATCATCACGCTGTGTATGCCGGCTCATTCGTCTCATCTACTCCAGCCTCTTGACGTCGGGTGCTTTGGTCCGCTCAAAAAGGCATATGGTCGAGAAATCGAGCATCTGATCAGGTGCTCGATAACCCATGTTTCCAAGACCGACTTCTTCCCGGCCTTTTGTGCCGCCCACGAAGCCGCGATGACAAGGAGTAATATTGAGGGAGGTTTTCGAGGGGCGGGACTTGTTCCCTTGAACCCAGAAAATGTCATATCGAAGCTTGACGTGCAGCTACGGACTCCAACACCGATTAGAGAGGAGGTCGGCCTCCCCGACCCTTGGGTTTCTAAGACACCAAAGACAGTGCTTGAGGCTAGCTCACAGTCTGAATACCTCGAAAGACGAATCAAAAGGCATCAGAGTAGCTCACCTGCGTCTATTCTTGAGGCCCTGAAGTCATTGACTAAGGGAACAAAGGCAATAATGCATAAGATGAGCTTATTAGAGTCTGAGGTCCAGGACCTTCGACAGTCAAATGAGACCCTTAGCAAGCGGCGCAGAGCGAAAAGAACCCGGCTGCGAAATGGAGGGAAGATGACTGTAGGTGAGGGGAAGGATGAGATTAATCAGAAAGACGTTGATGCGCAGGTGAGGGCGGAATTATCGAGAAGTGGTGATCGGGGAAGGTCGGGGGCGGCGAGGGAAAGGCGGTGTGGAATATGTAGTAAGGCTGGTCATAACTCAAGAACATGTCAGATTGTTGTTGAAATATCTGGAGAAGAGAATAGCGATTAGTTTCAATTGATTTAAGGCTTTATTTTGATTTTATCTAGAATTCTATCTGGAGGGTGAGGATTTTTTTCCGACTCGCTTGTATTTCCGACTCGCTTATCATGTACGTTACTTTTATTAAATTTAATATTTAAAATAGTTATATAAGTATTTTAATTATATTAGACTTTTTAAATAGTTTAAAAAACTTATAATACTATTTAATAAGCTTAATAGTAATAAGCTTTTTACTAATTAAATTATTAATTAAAAGGTAGATATTTAAGCTTATAATATAATAACTTATATATTTAATAGCCTTTTTAGCCTTTTTTTTTAAGGATTTAAAAGGTATTTTAACTATTTATAAAAATAAAGCCTTTTACTTATTACTAGGGGTTTTAAATATTAAAATCTTAAGTAAAATAAAATAATAAAAGTATTTAAACTTTTTAAATAAAAGTAAATAAGTAATAATATTAAGGTTTTATTTAAAAATATACTAGTTTCTAACTTAAGTAATAGCTATTATTAAAAAAGCTAATATATAAATTTTAAAAGTATTATTAATAGGCTAGGGGTTTTAATATATTTTATATTTTTTAAATTTAATAATAACTTACTATTTATTTTAATAGTTTATAATAGAAAGATTAGGCTAATTAATTATTTAAAATTTACTATATTAAGTGCAATTTAAAGCAGCTCCTATAAGTAAGTGGGCAAGATTAATTTATTTATATTATATTATTCTTAAGTTATTAAAGTAATTATTAAAATTTTTACTATTATAAATAAGAAGATTTTTAATATTAATCTTTTTAAAGGCTAGTATTATAAAAAACTGCTTTATTTAATTACTTCCCTTATTTAGGTTTTTAAGCTTATACTAACTATTTAATCTAATAAATATAAATATCTAATTTTATTAAAATAGTAAGAATTTAATTTAATTTATATTAAAAGATTAAGTAGTATTTATTTTAATAAATAAGAGATTGGGCTAATAGGAGCGGGTAAGGTCTACTTAACTAGCCCCTACTAGTATTTATAAGTTTAAAAAAATATAAGTTATAATAATATAACTATAAGTCTAATTATCTTTTTAAATATAAATAGAAGGGCAGAATATAGTAAAATTATAAGGGAAACCTATTAAAGCAAGCACTTAGTAAAATATATAAGTTATATATATTAATTATTTACTTAAACTAAAAGAAAGGCTATTATAATAAAATAAATAACTAACTGCTTTATTAAAAATAATCAATTTCTAGTAATAGTTATTATAATTAATAAGGCAAATAATAAACTATTTCTTTACGATCGGTGATTTTTATTATTGTGTAAACTCTTGGTGTATTTTGCTGCCTGGTTGCCTTGCTCTATTTCCATATAAGGTTCCTTGAGTAAGGTTTACTTGGCAGGGACTTTTACCTTGAGACCAACTGTGAGCCCTATTAAGAAGCTTATTATAATAGATATAAGGCTAGGGTTTGGCCTGTATCAATCTCTATTATGTGCCTAGATTATCAGCTTTTTTAATAATAATAATAATAAACTATTTATTATAATAAGTTATTTTTAGTTTTATAAGGCTATTAAAACTTATATTAATATTTTATAAATTGGCTATATTTCTACTAGAAGGAAGAAAAGTAAAGTATAAAACTTTCTAATTATTTAATTTATTTATATAATAAACTAGTAGAAAGTTAAATATTATTAGTTTTTTTATAATAGCAATTAAATCTTTTATATTATAAGAAATAGTATATAATATAATTTAAAGCCCTAATAAGAAAGTATATATACCTTTTAATAATATTTATATACTTTCCTAAATATTAGTATAATATTTTTCCTATATAATATTAATAATTTGGCCGTTTTTAAATAGATTATAAAAAAGAATATTTTTAAACTTATTTATATAAATAGGTTAAGAGAAATTAAATAACTATTATATAATATTTAGAAGTTAAAAGATTTAAAAGTAAATAAGAGCAGGCTATTAATATAGCTCAGTTATTAAATTAGAAGATATAGCTATTTCCTTTTTATAATAGAATTTAGCTTTCCTTTTAAACTAGTAAATATTAATATAATAAAAGCTAATAGAGTAACTATAAGCTATAATAGGGAAATATTTAGTATTATTATTAGTTAAGGTTTAGGGTTCTTATTATTAAGGGGTAGTACTAGTTAGAGTTAGTAGCTAGAAATCTTTTTATTAGTATAAAGTAGGAGTTTATAAATTAAATCTATTTATATTTTAAATAATATAATATTTAGGAGTTTTAACTATTATAATTAGAATATAATAGGAAGTTAGGAATAGTAGGATTAACTAGTAATTAAAATTAAAAAAAAGAAATAAAAAGTAAGGTATTATAAAAAGTTATAAAAATATAATATTTAAATATAAGGTAAGTTAATAAGTTTTAAAAAGAAAAATATAAAAAAAGGAAAAGCTATATTATTTAAAAAAGAAAAATACTAAATAGTTTTATACTATTTAATTAAATATATATTATATTAAACTAATTAGATAATAGAAAGTTATAAATTATTAGCTAGTTTATATATTTATTTAATTACTTTTATTTTTATACATCACTTTAATAACCTTTATAATTATAATTTATATTTACTTTTAATTATTCTTTTTCCTTTTTTCTCTTTTTTTCTTATTTAATCTTTTATTCTTATTATTATATCTATTTAATTAAATAATAATATTATACCTCCCCTTATTTTTAAAGCTATTTAAAAATAAAATATAATAGGCTAACCTTTTTAATATTTCTTATTATATTATAAGTAAGATTTAAAATAATAAATTTTAAATTTAAATTTAAATAAACTAATAAAATTATAATAAGTATTATATTTTAAGTAAGTAATATACTTATATAAGGTATAAATATATAAGTTAAACTTCCTTTTTTTTTAAATTATTCTTTTAATTATTTAGAAAATATAATTTTAAAACTATTTTATACTTTAAGTCTACTTTTAAATAGCTTTAAACTAATTTAGCTAGCTTTTATATATTAAACTTTTACTAAATAATAGAATTAAAAAGAAATACTTAATTACTTTTTAATATTATATTTAATATAATAACACTTTTAACTCCATTTTATAAGATACTTTAAAATTCGCTTTTATTTATTTTTTATAATTAGTATATATTCCTATTAATTTTAATTATTCTTTTAAAGCGTTTATATCTAATATTTCTAGCTATTATAAGTAAAAAAAGGCTCTTATTATTACTTTTTTAAGCTATTAGAATTCTATTATATATTCTAATTATATTAAAACTTATACTTTTAATATTTTAATAGTAAATAAATATATTTTAACTCCTTTTTATACTTACTAATTTATTACTAGATTTATATAAAAGTAATATACTAATTATATTTAAAACTTATATAATAAGTATAAATAGGCCTATTTTAATAGATACCTCCTTAAGGAAGTAAATTATAATACTCTATTTAATTATTTATAAAATAAGGCATATATAATAGATCTTGAAAAGTATAATATTAGAATTATAAATTAGGCTAGCAGCCCTTATATTACTATTATAATAGAGGTTTACAATTTACAAGTAAGTAAAAATAATAGAAAGGTTTAAACTATTATTAAAAAGTATATAAATTTTAATATATTAATAGATTTCTAGGAAATATAATTAAGGTATTAATATTTTAATAGGGGGTAGTTTTAAAGTTTCTAAACTATAATATTAATTAAAATATAATAACTTTTTAAATTTTAAACTATTTAAGTGGGAGAAACTTATATTTTTATAAATATATAGTATATTTTTATTATTATTAGTAGGTATTATAAGTAGTAGGTACTAGTATTTTGCATTTTAAGAATAGTATCTATTTTTTATTAATAGCCCGTTTGTATAATAGTTTTACTATATCTATTTCTTATTTCTATATATTCTACTAGTATTACTAGTTATTATAATTAAATAATTAACTTATTTTAAATATATTCTCCTTATATTTAGCTTTTCTTTAGCTATTTACTTATTCTATTTAAATACACTTTTAAGCGCTTAGTAATATAAGATTTCCACTTTTAGATTTTTATAAAACCTTAAGATTTTTAGTTTTTTAATATAAATTATTTATATTTTAACCTTCTTAAGGGCATACTTTTATTTTATTATTATTAGTACTTACTATTTTAATACTTTATTTTACTCTTTTTATATATATATATAAAACTAATTATTTATATAAGTTTCTTTTATTAGATTAAAAGGAAAAGTAATAAAAGGAAATAAATATTATTTAAAATAAGAGCTTAAAAAGAGACTTTATAAGTAGGTAGTTATTTTCCTACTTTTTTTCTTTATTTTAAACTCTTTCTTATAATAGTAAGAAATAAATTCTAAACTCTTACTATTACTACTTTTTTAGCTATATAGATTTTTTTAAAAGGTTATATTAAATATATTTAGCTTTTATTTCTTTATTTAATTAGGGTAAAACAACTTTAAATAGAGCTATTAGATTCTTTTTAAAAGGGATAAGCTATTAGCCCGCTCTTTTATTTTTATTATTACTTATAATAGGATGCATTTAGTTTAAAACTTTTTTAATATCCCAATTTGGAAGGTCTAGCCTAGTTAAGTCTAATATAGCTACTATTTTAATAGAACTATTACTTTATACCTAACTTTATAAATATTATATTAATTAAAACTGTATTAAATATAGTTAATAAAAAAGAAAAAGTAAAATATTATTATTATTAATTGTTAATTGTAAATTTATATATTAATATTTATTTTCCTTTTTAAATAAATTACTTATTTGATTTTAATATTAGTTTTTAAAAAGTAGTAAAAGGTTACTTTCTAATTAAGTAGGCTTATTATTTAGTAAGTATTTAAAAAAAGTTTTAAACTAAATGCATCCTATTATAAGTTGCTTATATTATTAATAGTTATATTTTTTTAATTTTACTCTTTTTTTATAACTTACTTTATATTTTTTAGCTACTTATTATAAAAAATACAATTATTAAACTTTAAGTTATTATAATCTTTCTAACTTATTTAAAAACTATTATAATTTATATAAAACTTTTTTAAATAATTATTATAAATTAAGGTTTATAATTTAAAACTATTTAAATATATTAAATAATATAATCCTTTTAAAAACTTACTAATTATATAAAATAAACTAGTTTATTTCTTTTAAAACTTTACTTTATAAAATAAATCTTTAAAATACTTTATATTATATTTTAATATTAAATTACTAATTATAATAGGGCTTTTATAAATTAAATAAGGGTATAACTTATTTTTTTTTTATAAGCTTCTATTAGTATATTATTATTTGTTATATTTTATATTTTTTATAACTAGCCCTATTTTATATTATTTATAAGGGGAAAACCTCTAGCCTTTATAAAGGCGCATATTAAAAGTCCTCGCTTGCTAAGGCGCTAGTAAGCTTTAGCATCCACTTAAAAGCTGCCCCCTACTAAATTTATATATGTTAATTCCTAACTTTTAATAATACTACTCTTTCTTTTTAATTTAATAAAAATGCCTCCAAATATTACAGTTCGAGTATGTATTATTATACTAAAAGCTGCTAGTAAAAAGACTACTAAAGTTGCCTATTTTATAGGGCTTCTAGTATAAACAATTAATAATATCTATATATAAGCAATTAAATGTGGCTTTAACCTAGTAAAAAGACCTTTTAAAATTATAAATACTTATATTACTAATATACCTTAATCCGGCCGACTTAAAGAGCAAATAATAAAGATTTAAGAGGCTATTGCAAGCAAGGTATGCTATAATTATTATAGTAGGAAAAAGACCTATGCTAATATTACTAGGGAGCTTAGTTTAAAAGGCTTTAATATCTCTTTTATAACTATCTAGCAAATCCTCTAGAGTATAAGCTTTAAGAAGACTAAACTAATAAGAAAGCCTAGTCTAATAAAAAAGATATAATAGGATTGGCTTAAGTGGTATTTATAATAGAAGAACTAGACTCTTAAGGACTGGAAGAATATTATTTAGTCTAATAAGACCTTTATTATTTTACTTTATTAGTATAAAAGATACTAAATTTAAAGGACTAAAGATAAGGCCTTTATTTATAGTTATATTTATAAGAGGTGGAAGGGGGCTTTTAAGTTTATATTTTAAAGCTATTTTTTATATAATTATAAGGGCCTTATATACTATTAGGCACTAGAGACTAAGGTTAAAAAGGCAGCTATTAAAAGAGAGATTATAAAATTAAATATAAAGCTGGAGCTAATAATAAAGAAATAGTAGGAGCTTTAAAATAGCATGCAGTGCCTTAACCTATATAACCTCTCTAGTAAGAAGCCTTAATAGTAATAAAGTTAGAAGAATAGCAAGCTGACCTAATAGGCTAGGCATGGAATAAACTAGTATTTATATTAAATTAAAATCTTAATACTTAAGCTGCTACCTTTTACTATTAAATGCCTTATTAAGCGGCTAGGGACTATTATATAAGAAAATAAGGCGCTAGTATATAGCTATTATATATAATAGTAAGTATATAATACAGTTTATATTATAAGGTTATTTTAATATAGCAACTTGCCGGACCTTAATATAATAGAGCCCTACTAGCCCTAAATAAAGAGATAGACTATAAGAAAAGGGGCCCTTAAGACTTATAAGGAAGCTATTATAGCTTGGAAAGCTGCTTAGAAGGAACTTAAGTAGGAAGCTATTTAGGCTTAAATTAAGCGAATTCCTTATTATATATAGGAAATAATTACTCTTAAGGGTGGAAACGAGTATAAGAAAGGGCAGGAAAGGCCCTTATACTAATTTGGTAATGCTATTTCCTAATTAGCTAGCCCCGTGTTTTAATGCAAGCGAGGACGTTTAATATGCGCCTCCGTAGGCGCGCACGGAATCAAACGCCCCTATGGGCACTTAGCTACAGCACGCAGCCACACAATTAACTAACTAATAGCTAATATAATATGCCTCGGCCTCCAAAACCAGCCTTCAGCTCTTATAATATAGGAAATCCACCAATTATATCTAATTATTTGCATACTAATGCAGCGCAGGCCAATTAGAAAGCCCTTTTATATATAGCCCAAGAGCGTCGCAAAATGCTTGCGCTTAACTGGCTGCCGGCTGCCGGAATTGAACCGACTGCAGTTTTTTCATTCCCAACCTAGGTTCCCAATCTGAGAGGTTCGGCTTAACTGCGACTAGAGACGTGCCACTACGCCCCAAGCCGGGCTATTAGTATTAAACCGAACATGGGTTAAATTGTGTTTAATTATTATGTTGCAAGATCTAACTAAAGTGACTATTGCCCCTCTTCTAGCTAATACTTTATACTATTTCCATTTAAGACTTATAATATTAATAATATTACTTTTACTTATTTTAAAATTCATTTAGTAAAAACGCCTTATAAGTTTTATACTACTATTATATATATATAATAGCTCCAGTTTAATATACCCCCTTAAAATGGAAAGCTTTAATACTTTAATTATTTTAAACTTATTTAAAAATATATTTTATATTATAAAAGTTATTTTTCTTATTATAAATCTCCTTTTATAACTTATTTACTATTTTTAAATTATATTATTTATATTATATTTATAATTATTATTTATTTATATTAAATAATAAGCAATTAGCTATATTTTTAAATATAATTTACTATTAAATATATAATAATAAATAGTATTTATAATAAAGTTTCCTTTTCCTTTTCTTTCTTTTAATATTATATTTTTAATTAGTATATTATTTTATAAATTTACTTTATTATTATTTTTTAAGCTTTATTTTAATTTTTAAGCTCCTTTTACTAATTATTTTATATTAAATAGATTTTAATTATTTACTCTCCTACTACTACTATTAAAATATTATAAGTTATTTTATAACTTATAGTTTTATTTTAAATTTAATTAGCTAATATTAAATATAATAAATCTCCTAACCTCTCCCCGCCCCTTTTAAATTAAGTAAGTTATTTTAAAGTTTAAATATATAAAATAAAGTACTAATTAGCTTATAATAAGTCTAATACTCCCTTTATTATATACTACTTACTACTATTATACCTAGGCTAAATAGGTAGCTAATATTATTACTACTATTATAATTATATATATTGCATTTTATTTTTAAGTTTTATACCTTATTTTAACTTATTTAATAGTAAGGCTAAAAGGTATTAAGTTTCCTACCTAGCCTATTTTAATAGTACTCTAATAAGCTAAAGTACTAGTAAGTATTAGGCTAGTTAAGGCTTATATTACTATAAGTAGTATAATTCTAATAGCTTATACTAACTAATATATATAGTATTTTACTTTATTTTTACAGCTTATTTTACTAATTTAATCCTTATAGCCCTATTACTACCTTTCTAATAGTTTTATTCTTTTTAAACTATATTTAGTAGGATAAGATTATAATTAAGAAAAAGGTAAGTTAGTTTTATAATTTATTTTAACCTTTTAAATTGCACTAATATATTTAAAATAGAAGAAAAATAAATATTATATTATAGCTAAAGTTATATTAAAAGCCATTTCTATTAGAATATTTCTTTTAACTAGTAACCTTATCTTTATAAATAAGAGTTATATTTTTAATATAATACTTATTTAGTTTTATATTTTATATTTTAATAGTTTAGCCTTTAGGCTATTAGTTAATTTTAAATTTTATATAGTATTTAATAATTTATATATTTATTTAATTATAACTTTATAATTATAAGCTTAAAAGTATTAGAATAGCACTTATTTATTATATTTATAGCTTGTTTAGGATTTTTTTAATTATCCTTTTATTTAAGTTTTTATTATATTATTTTAAAATATACTATTAGATATTTATAAGTCTGAGTTACTTATAACTCTCCTTTTATTTTTAGCTTTATAATACTTTTATAAGCCTATTTACTATTAGTTTTAAGCTTTTTAAATAGTTAAAAGAGATTATTTTCTTTTAAATATACTATTATAGCTAGTAGTTATAAATATTAATATATTAGAGTTTTATTTTTAGCTTTAGTAAAGGACTTTTTAATAGGCTAATAGTCTATTAGTTATTATTAATAAAATATAAATTAGTATTTTATATTTTATATTATAGGCTTTATAATAGCTTTTATTAAAATAGACCTTCCTTTATAACTTATATAAGTCTAAATAGCTCTATTTTTATAGTTAAAATTATTATTATATTTTACTTATTTACTTACTATTTAATTAGGCTTTTAAAAAGTATTATTATAAATCCTTATAAGCTTTTCTAATTAATTATATTATTTATAAATAAGGTATTACTATAAACTATAAAGGCCTTTCTAGGTCCGAATTATAAACTATAAAAATAAGTTATATATAGGTAATTAAAAACTTAATTAACTATTTAAATATACTTTTTACTAGAATTATTTATAAATTGGGCTAGTTAAAAGGTACTAAAAGCAATATCTAGTCTACTAATAACACTTATATAAAGGATTAAGCTAATTACTCTCTTATACTAAATAATAGTTTTTCTATTTACTATTTCTTTATTTAGGAAGAGTTTCTTCTTAGTTATTAGAAACCTATTTTATATTTTTATAATTTATAACTTATATATTTTCTCTAAATATATAACTTATATAATCTAAATGCACTTTATACGATAGTTTTATATAATTTCCATCCTAAGGAACTATTATAGCTTATATCCTTTAGTTAACTAGTATTTCTTTTTTAAAAACTTAATAGCTTTAAATGCAGCTCTTCTATTCCTTTCTTAAATATAATAACTATATTATTTATATAAAAAATATAAAGATTCTATCTTTTAATAATAATATACTCTTTTATACTAGTTACTAACTTAACTTTAGAGTATAGTTCTAAGCTTAGTTTATTATAAAAGTGCACAACTTGCATTTATAAATCTTTATAAAAAAATAATATTTAATATTCCTTATACCCCTCCTAAAGCCTAAAAGCAGCCTTATAAATATATTACTATATAATTTTATTTTATAAATGCATTTATAATATTATATTATATTAGTTTAAAATTAAACTTTATTATAATTACTAGTAGTATTAAAATAATTTCTAATAAGGGTTATAATATAATTTCTTATATTAACTTTTATTATTAGTTTTTATAAATAATAATCTTATTTATACTTTTAAAAG
Source organism: Thelonectria olida (assembly GCA_020736575.1). Taxonomy (NCBI): domain Eukaryota; kingdom Fungi; phylum Ascomycota; class Sordariomycetes; order Hypocreales; family Nectriaceae; genus Thelonectria; species Thelonectria olida. Next base: position 2,660 of record JAGPYM010000146.1, on the reverse strand, counting down.
TATTATACTTATTAAACTTATATTTAAATACTTATATATAGTTTAATATTTATAATTATAAACTTATAAATTATAGCTTATAATTTTAATTATAATAATATTTACTTATAGCTTTTAAATAATTCTTTTATATTATTTATACTTATTTTAAACTTATATTTAACTAGACTATTATAGAACTTAAGCCTAAAGTAGTTTTTTAATAGTATTTTATCTATTAGATTTAAGATTTATTAGATTATTCTATTTATATTAAGTTTAGCTTTTATAAATATATTACTTCTTATTACTTTTAATACTAATACCTTTTCCTTTCTTATTATAATACTACTATTATTTTATATAAAATATTTAGTTTAAACTAATAGGTTATTTACTAATCCACTTATATTAGCTTTAAAATAGCTTATTTATATTTAATTTAAATAAGAAAGCTTAAAAATAGGCTTTCTAATAGTATTTAAAGGGCTTAAAATATATTTAAATATATTAAAATTATTAACTAGTAGTTTTCTTATAGCTCTTACTTAATTATTAGTAAGTTTTTAATAAACTTTTAAAGCTTAAATTAATATTTTCTATTTATTAGGGCTTTATATTAGGTTTATAACTTAATTAACCTATTTAATATTAAAAAGAGCTAGTAGACACTTTTAAATCTCTTCTAGAGTTTACTCCCTAATAGTTTCTTTTATTTATACCTTATTAATACTAAAGAACTCTTATTTATTAAAAATAATATCTTAAGTAATATAGATCTTATTAGTTAATAGATTTTACACTTGGAAGATATTCTAAAATTTATATCCAATTAAAATCCAATTTAGGCCTTTAGGCTAGTTTTTAATTAAAAGTAATTATTCTTTTACTATATAAATGTAGTAAGGGCAAATGCTTTATATCTAATTATCCTAATATAGCTAATTTAAAGCTAGTTATTCTTTTAAATATATAAAATACCTAAAAGGAAGCTCTTATATAGCATTTTCTATTATAATTATTATTTTAAGTTTAATTAAAGAGATATACTACTATTCTTACTATTTCTAACTAAAGCTCTAAAAGGAGTTTACTATTAATTAGTAAAAGTTTAACTTCTTTTTTACTACTCCCTAAAACACTCTCTAAAGCTATTTTACTATTAAGTATTTAATATACTCTTATTTACTTTAATTCTTTTATAAATAAGCTATAAGCAGATCGATTTAGCCTTTTATAATTTACTATTTATTTTTATAATTTAAAGCTTAATATTATATATTATATTTAGTATTTAAGTAAAATGTTTTAATATTATAAGTAAGCTTTCCTTTTAGTAATTTATAAAATAGTAATTTTAAATAAGATTTAAATCTTAATTTATAAAAATTATATAAGATATATAATTATTTATACCTTTTAAATAGTTATAAAAGTCTAATAAAACTCTTTTACTAGGTTTTAAGTCTTATATTTATAATTTATAATATTTTATTATTTTATTTTTACTAGACTATAAATATTATATTTAATAGTTAGTAGTCTTTTAATTTTCAACTTAAATATATAGTCTACTAGGTATTTTAAGCTTTTAGGTCCTAGGTGTTTTAAGTAATAATATTAAATTATTACTTAGGCTTAATTAAGCTTTCTTATAGTTTATAAATTATAGTGCAAGTATCTTATAAAAATGCAACTTAATTAACTATTTTAGGGATATATTCTAGTATATACTAATTATACTTAGCTATAACTTATATAAAGCTTAACTATTAATATACCTAATAATATTCTTATTATACTTTTAATTCTACTAATATTTAATTTATTATAGTTTATATAAAAATACTAAATTAGTTCCTATATTTAAATAGTATATAATATATTTAAAATAAATATTTATAGCTTATTTTAAAAGTTTTACATTTTAATTTCTATATTATTATATTTAAGAATTAATAGGAATTTCAAACTAGTAAATATACTTTATTATATTATATATTTCTTAATACTTTAAATCTAATTGCATTATTAAAAATATATATAATAGTTGTTAAGTTTAAAATTAATAAGTTTTATAATAGGTATTTACTACTTAAGGCTAGGAAGGCAGCTGCTTATTTTAAAATATAATACTATAAATTAAAAAGTCAGTTTAATTTCTCTTATAAGTTACTACTTTCAGTTTATAACTTTTTATAAAGTTTTTAAACCTTTTTATTCTATTTTAAATATTACTTTAAAAGATCTAGTTATATTTAAAATAGATAGAACCTTTTTAATACTATTTTTAGAAATACTACCTAATATAAAATAGAGTTTAAATTAATATATTCCTTTTTATAAAATTTATATTACTCTTATATTCCTTATATCTAGTATTAATATTTTATAAAACCTTCTTTTAAATCTTAATTTAGAAGAGGACTTTACTTTTAATTTTAAATTTAAAAGTTAAAAGCTATATTTTAAAGCTCCCTTTAGACACTCAACCGGTCGAGCTCTTATTGCCCTTAAGTTTTTCATTTTAAATCTCTTATTAGAATTATATAATAAAGTCTATTAGAAAGTAATTTCCAGCCTTAATTTCCTTTCTATATTAGCCTTATTTAATCTAAATAAAGATTTTAAAATATTATTTTAAAGCTTATAATAGGTTATTAAATTAAAAAAGAGTATTA
>JAGPYM010000145.1:0-16504 GCA_020736575.1 Thelonectria olida | reverse complement strand
ATAATAAATATTATAATAATATATATATATATTAATAGTATTTATAAAAGCTTTATTATATTTATATTAACTAGCTTAATAATACTTTTATTTATTTTAAACTTATAATTTATTTATTATATAAATTCTTTTTAAATATATTAATATAATTAAAAGTATTTTAGCTTAAAATATAATAGTATATTTCTAATTATAATTAAGCTAAACTTTTTAAATTAGAAACTTAAATTAAAAATAAAAAAACTATAATTAGTTTAATATTTATAAAAGCTTGTTTTTAAATAAGCTTAAAATATATAAAATAAAATAATTTAAATATATTCTACCTATTAAAAAATACAATTTATTATTAAATTTATAAAAATATAAAAATTATAATAATATATTTTTTATTTTATATATCTTATTAATTATATTTTTAACTAGAATATTTTACTTATTTTTAAATTAAAAAAGTAAACTTACTAAAATATATTACTTTTATTTTAATAAGTAATATCTATTTTAATAAAATATATAATTTTAAATAGAAAAGTATATTAAAATATATAATAATTTAATATATTTTTTAAATTTTCCACTTTTAACTAATTATTAAAATAAAAAGAAATATACTTATATAAGTATTTTAAATACTATTAAATAAAAGAATAATAAAGTTTTTATTTAATATATATATTTTTTACCTAGAGCTAATAGGACCTAATTTATTATATATAAAAAATAAAAGTTTTTCTTTATTTATTTAATTTAATTTTATTATTAATATTTATAATAAATAATTAACTAATTAAAACCTTTTTTATATTTTTATAACTATTTTAATTTACTAATTTTAAATATTTAATTATTATTTAAATATTTTTACTTTTTACTTTTCTAATTACTTTTAAAAATTCTAACTATTATTTTCTATTATAGCTTTAGCCTTTTTAAGTTATAAGCCTGGGTTTTACATTTAATAGCTTTTAAAAAGTATTTTAATACTCTTTTTTCCAATTTCTATTAGCTTAATTTTAAAATATTTTAATTTTTCTAATTTTACTACTATTTTACTCTTTTCTTACTATTTTTTACTTAGAAACTTTTATTAATACTTTTTAATTGTTTAATAACTGCCTAATTAATTATATTTATCTTTTTACTTAATAATCTTCTTACTATTACTTTTTTAATAGTTATATTATTTTTATAATTTTCTAATTATAAATTAAATGATTCTTCTTAATATCTTATACTTTTAAATTTTTATATTAATATTAATATCTCTTTTACTATTTAATATTTTAATTACAAGTTTATACTATTAAAAAGCCTATTTTTTAAGCTATTTAATTATACTATTTAATTTTATTAAAATAATATACTAGCCTTTTTAAATATTTGCTTTTAATAAAAAGTATTAATAAAAACCCTATTTAGTATTTTTTTTAATTAACTAATTATAATAAGATTTAAAAATAAGTTTAAAATTTTTAAGTTAAAAAGTAGTAAAAATTATATTATTTAAACTATTTAAATTAAAACTTTTCTAATTAAAAAAAAGCTTATAAGTGCTATTTTAATTAAAAATTATATAAAATTAGTAAAAGTATTAGTAAATATTAACCTTCTATTAAAAAATAGACTTATATTATAAATTTAATATATTAAAAATACTAAATTAGCTTAAAATTTATTAAAAAGCTTTTATAATTTCTTTAGTTTTATAAGTAAATTCCTTTTAATTAGGGAATTCTTTAATATATACTTTTAAAATTAGTTAATAAAAAAGTTTTTAATAAAATTAAGAAACTTTCTAATAAATTAACTTTTAAAAATATACAAATCCTTAAAAAAGTTATTATAATATAAATTTTATATAATTTAAATAAATACTTTTCTAATTATATAACTATTATCTTTTAAACTTTAAAAAATAACTTTAATACTTATATTTTAAAATCTTTATCTTTTTTACTATTTAATAAAGCTAAAAGAATAAAAAACTAATTAGAAACCCTAGTATTTATATAGTTTAAAAAACTATAAAAAGTTAAGAATATTAGTATAAAATATACTAATTATAAGAAGAAAGAGTATATTTCTAAGGACTATTTTTTCCTTTATTTAACTAAAGCTTTAAAAAATTAAATTTCTAATTTAAAAGTTAAAAAGAAAATATTAAAACAGTTAAAAACTCCCTTTTTAATAAAGTAAAAAAAGAAATAGAAATAGAAAGTAGGAAAAACTGCTTTTAGTTATTAGAAATCCTAATATAAATTCTAGCTTGCTAAATAAATTAATTAAAAAGGTTATAAAGTTTAAAAATAAAAAAGATTTTCTTTTAAAGACTTTTAACCTTATATATATAAATATAAAAAATATACAAGTAAATAACCCTTTATATATATATTTTTTATATAATAAAAAGACTAATACTTTTATAAGAATTATAAAAAAGAATTTTAAATATATTATTTCTATTTTTAAATAAAATAGTATATATAAAATTAAAAAGAATAATAAAAATAAGAATTTAATTTACTTTATATATAATTAGAGTTATAATTTATTTAATTTAAATCTAGTTACTTAAGTAACTAGAAATTATTAAATTAATTTATAATTATTAAATAGTAACTTAAGTTTAATTACTAAAGTAAATTAATTTACTAGTAAACTTTTTAATTAGACTTTTTTAATTATTAGTTTAATTACTTTAATAATTAGTAATTAAAAAAGAATTTACTTTTAAAATTAAATAATTTATATTAATTTAAATATTAAATTTTTTTAAATTTTATATATTTATAATAAATTTGTACTTATATTAATTATTATTTATATAAATTTAAACTTTTATATAGCTTATATAAAATATATTAATTTTAATTAAAAAGGTTAAACTTTTTTAATTAGACTAATAGAGTAAATTAATTTAATTTTAAATTTTTTAATCCAATTACAAATATAAATTAATTTACTAATAAATTATTTAATCTAACTAATTTAGTTAATAGTTTAATTATATAAATAAAATTAATTTACTAACTTTTTTAATTATTTAACTAGTAAATTAATTTACTAACTAGAATTATTATTTATAATATTTATATTTTCTATAGCTAGCCCTATTTTATATTATTTATAAGGGAAAAACTTCTAGCTTTTAAATGTATATAAAATTAAATGCCCCTATAAGCAATTAGCTATAATATATAGCTATATAATTAACTAACTAATAGCTAATATAATATACCTTAGCTTTTAAAACCAGCCTTTAGCTCTTATAATAGTAGGAAATCTACTAATTATATTTAATTATTTGCATACTAATATAATATAGGCCAATTAGAAAGCCCTTTTGCGGGTGGCCTAGGAGTATTCTAGAATTTACTTGCGCTTAACTAGCTACTAGCTGCCGGAATTAAACTAACTATAGCTTTTTATCCCTAACCCAGGTTCCTAATTTGAGAGGTTTAGCTTAATTATAACTAGAGACATGCTACTACGCCCCAAGCCAGCTAACTGGAATTATAACCCTATATATAATATAAGTATTATAATTATATTATAAAAATAATTTTTTTTAATAAATTATAAACTTATAAATAAAAAAGTTTCCTAGGGAAATACTTATAAATAAATATAAAAGAACTAAAATGTATATATAAACTTTCTAATAATAATAAAAATATAATATTAAAAATATTATATATATTTTTAAATTAGAGGTAAATATTATAAGTTAGTTAGCTTTAACTAATATTAACTATTATATTAATGTTTTTTAATTAAATATAAAAGAATTATTATTAAAAGTTTTCTTAAGTACAAGTTATATTATATTCTATTATATATAATTAATTATAAAAATATAAAAGTTTTTTAAAAAGAAATTTAATTATAAAAACTCTAATAATTATAAATAAAAAGGAAAACTCTAATAATAATAAATTATAACTATAAATTATATAACTAGTATTTAAATTAAATTATTTAAATATAAAAACTTTAAAAGAATTTTTTATAAAACTATATAATAAAAATACTTTAAAAACTATAAGTTTAATATTTTTAAAAGAGATTTTTTAAAATAAATAATATAATAGTTATATATAAGGAAAATTAACTAATAAAATAAATAAAATATTTAATAAAAAGAATTATAAATTTTTAAATAAAATAGTTATAAGTATATATAGCCTTATAAGTCTAATAGCTTATAATAAATATAAATATTTATAACCTTTTTAAATAAAAGCTTTAAATAGTTAAAAATAAATAAATTAAAATATAAAAGTAATATTTTAAAAGGCTTTAAAATATATAAGTTAATTATAAAAATAATTTTAAAAAAGAAATTATAAAATAATTATTTTTAAATATATAAAAGACTATAAATATTTTTTTTAGCTAAATATTATAAAAAAAGAAATATTATATAATTTTTACCTTTTAATATAAAAAGCTTAATAAATTATAAAAAGAATAAATAAATATATTTAAATATATTAAAATTATACTTATTTATATTAAGCTTTTTAAATACTTTTAAGCAAATTTATTAATAATTATAAATATATATATAATAAAATACTTTATTTTTTATTAGAATTTTATATTTTATAAAAAGAAAATAATACTATATTAAATTTAAAAGATTTAAAAGATATAAAATATTTAAGTTTATAATAAATTATATAAATAAAACTACTATAAGTAAATTAAAATATAAAGCTAAAAAGGTATTATAATAGGTTTTTAAAATGATTTTTATAAAATTTAAAATAATAGAAATATAAAATTATTATATTTAGAAATATAATAGTTTTAAAAACATTTTCTAAAATATAAAGCTTAAGAATCTTATAAAAACTATATATAATAAGAAATATTTTAATTTTAATAATTTAAATAAAAATATAAAGTTAAAATTTAATTAAAATTCTTAAAAAGCTAACTAAATATTATAAAAACTTTAAAAAGATTTCTTTTATATATAATACTATTATAAAGAATATAAATAATAACTTTATAAAACTTATAAATTATAATTAAGCTATATTAATAGAAAATAGATTATTTTTATAAAATTAAAATAATAGAATTATTAAAATAAGAAACTTAAAATATAAGCCTACTTTTTATAAGAAAAAAAGCTTTAAAAGAGTATTAGGTTTATAAGATAAAAACTAATTTAGAAACTAATATATTAAAATATAAATTTAAATAGGTAAATAAGGTTTTAACTAATTAGAAAATATAAATTATAATAAAACCATTATTATAACTTATAAACTTAAAAATATTAAAATATTTCTTATAATAGCTATAAGTTAAAACTAGAATATATTATAATTTAATATAAAAAATAAAAATTATATTTAAAACTTAATACAGCCTTATATAGTTTAAAATAAAATTTTAAACTGTAATATAAATCTTTACTTAATAATTTATAAAAAATAGAACTTTTTCTTATACTTTATAATAAAAGAATATTTATAAGTAAAGATTTATAATTTTCTATAATATATTATATTAATAATCTAATAATAGTAGGCTTAAATAAAGAAAAATATTAAATAAAATGCGTTTATTATTTTCTAGTATAAAACTCTAATTTATAAAAGAAATAAAAAGCTTTTTAAATATATAAATAACTATAAATAAAATAAATAAAAGGCTGTATATAAATTAAATAAAAAATATAAGAAATAAACTTTTAAAATATAATAAAACTAATATAAAGATATTTAAAATTTCTATTATAAATAGGTAAAAGTTAATAAACGCTATAATAAAACCTTTTAAAAAAGATATATTATATTTTTAATAAGAAATAGGATTTTTATTATATTTAACTTTAAAAACTAGACCTAATATATTAAATATAGTTATAAATCTATTTAAATTTATATTTAAACTAAATAATATATATAAAAAAGCTTTAAATTTATTATACAAATATATAAATACTTACTTAAATATAAGCCTATTATATAATTATAATATAAATTTAGGATTTTTAAATTTAAATTATAAGAGGCTATACTAATTCTAACTAGGGAGCTAGTTTTATAAATAGAAACTTTATAAATAAATATTCCTTTTTTATATATAAAAATATTTTAAGTTAAAATAGCTATAAGTAGAAATATATTATAAATTTAATTATAAAAGTAAAATATATAGCACTTAAAAAAGTAGTTAAAAAAACTAAAAGTTTAAATAATATATATAATTATTTATTAAAAAATCTCTTTTTAAATAAAATTAATATTATACTACTTATATTAATAAATAATAAAACTATTAAAACCTAAAGTAAAGATTCTTTTTATTATAAAAAAGCTAAATATATAAATATAGCTTATTATTTTTTTAAAAATAAAATTAAATAAGAAAATATAAAAACTTTCTATATAAGATTTAAAAATAATATAGTAGATTCTTTTATAAAAAATTTAAAACTAATAGAATTTTATAAATTATTAAAGGATTTATTTTTAAATAATTATATTTTAAAAAATAAATAATAAATAAGTTTTTTATTTTATTTCCTTAAGGATTTTCTTTATATAACTAAGGTTTTTATTTTATATTTTCCTTAACATTTTTGTATTTTTAAATTATAAAAGGGTTTAAAATTTTGTTTTTAAAATCTTATAATTGAAAAGTTTTAAATACTTTCTTTCTAATAAAATATATATTTAGCTATAAATATTTAGGTTTATTAAAATTATATAAAAAGACTTTTATTTTAAAATTTATAATATATCTTATAATATATTTATAAAAATTAAATATAATATAGCTTTAGGAGGGCTATAAAAGCTAGTTTTTATATAAGCTTAAAATATATAAAATAGAATAACTTAAATATATTTTACATATTAAAGAAATAAAGTTTATTATTAAATCTATAAGAATATAAGGATTATAATAATATATTTTTTACCTTATATACCTTATTAATTATATTTTTAACTAGAATATTTTACTTATTTTTAAATTAGAAAAGCAGACTTACTAATATATACTACCCTTACTCTAATAGGTAATATCTACTCTAATAAGGCATATAATTTTAAATAGGAAAGTATTTAGAATATATAATAATCTAATATATTTTTTGAGTCTTTTACTTTTAATTAATAATTAAAATACTAAGAAATATATTTATATAAGTATTTTAAATACTATTAGATAGAAGAAAAATAGAGTTTATATTTAATATATATAGTATTTATTTAGGGCTAATAGGACCCAATTTATTATATATAAAAAATAAGGGTCTTTCTCCCCTTATTTAACCTAATCTTATTATTAATATTTATAATAAATAATTAACTAATTAGAACCTTTTTTATGTTTTTATAACTATTTTAATTTGCTAATTTTAAATATTTAATTAGAATTTAAATCTTTTTATTTTTTACTCTTTTAATTACTCCTAAATCTCCTAACTTTTATTTTCTATTATTATTATTAAAAAAGCTAATAATCTAGGCATATAATAGAGGTCGATACAGGCCAAACCCTAGCCTTGTATCTATTATAATAAGCTTTTTAATAGGGCGTACAGTTAGTTTTAAAGTAAAAGTCCCTATTAAGTAAACCTTACTTAAGAAAATGGAAATAGAGCAAGGCAACCAGGCAGCAAATTATACTAAGAGTTTATATTTATATAATAATAAAAATCTCTAATAATAAAAAAGGAATAGTTATATAAAACTGGCCTTATAATTTAATTAAAAGCTTTAAAAAAGCTTAAAAAGTCTTTACTAACTGTTTTAAAACTATTTAATTATTATTATTAAAATCTACCTTTTTAACTTCCTTATTAGTAGAATTTGTAATTATATACTTAATAGGGTCTTTTAATAAAAGAGTAGTATTAATTATATAATAAGTTAAATTCTACCTAATAATATTATTTAAAATATTAATTAGTAAAATAATAATAAAGAAAAGCGAATAGAAATATAAAAAATAACTTATTTAAAAGAATTAATTTCTTATTAAAATTAAAAAGTAAAAAACCTAATTTAAATTTATTAATTCCTTCTTTTAATAAGCTTTTACCCTTTTAAATATATTTAATAACTATAGCTAATTATTTTAAATAGCTAATAAAAGCTAAAAGAAAACTAATATATATATATATATATAAATAAATAAGATTAATAACTTACTATTAAAACTAAAAGTATTAAATTTAAATTCTTTTAAGACTTTTAAATCTTTTAAAAATATATTATTTATATATTTAAAGAATAAGAAATCTAAAGAACTAGAATTTAAATATTTTTTAAAAATATTTTAAGTAATAATACTTAGAATATAACTAATATACTTAATATTATTTTTAAATAGCTTATTAAAAGTATTTAAATAAATAGTTATAAAAGTATTTAAAAATCAATTATTATTCAATATATTATTTCTAGTAATACTAATTTAATTAATAAATATATTTAATAGAGATTAATTAAAACTTACTTAAAAATATTTTTAATATTAATAGAAGGATAAATATCTAAAGTATTTAAAAATTACTTATAAATATATATTTTTATAAAACTTTTATTTAAATAATTAAAGGCTAAAAGAATTAATTAAAAGGTTATTTTATAAAAATATAAATACTAACTAATAAGCTTATATTTTAAGTTTAAATTAAAATTAATATAAACTAAAATAATACTTAAATAAGCATTTTAATTATTAGCAGTTTAAATATTAAAAATTAAAAAAATCTCCCTAATAATTTAATATTAGCTGCTAATTATTAATTTAAATTATTTAAATTTAAATTATAAGCCTTTTATAAAGTAGATTTAATATTCTATTTATTAGTTATAAGGAAATTATTTAAAAATAATTAGTATTTTTATATTGAAAAATATAATAAATAGAAATAAAAGAAATAAAATATTAAATACTTATTAAAGTATTTTAATAGTTATTAAAAGGAAGGTTATTTTTATAAGAAAATTAAAAACCTTTTAAATAGCCTTTTCTTTATTAAATATAGAATTAATTTTAAATTGTTTTTGTTTAATATTTAAATTAAAGAAATATTCTTTAAAATTTAAGTTTTAAAGTAAATTTAACTTTAAAATTCAATTAATATTAGAAAATAAACTAATTAATAAAAAACTTACTTCTTTTTTTAGGACCTTTAAATTACTTATAAGTAATAGAAATATAATTATTCTTATAATACTATTAGAAATTAGAAGTAATAAAGCTTTTAATTTTAACAATTTAGCTAAAAAAATAATTATAAAAATTAATTAATATAAATAATTAATATTAGAAATTAACTTATATTATATAACTAATAATTATTTCCCTATCTTTTAATAGGTTAATTAGAAAAAGGCTTTTAGTAAAAAGTATATTTATAAAAATATAAATTTCTAACTTAAAAGGGTCTGTTAATTTAAAATCCAGCTTATTAAATTCTAAATTTATAAAATTAAAAAATAAAAAGAAGGAATAGAAGCTATTTTTTTAATATTAAAAGATATATTTTTAGTTTTATAATAGTTAGAAAAATTAGCTATTTTAATATAAGAAGTATAAATATATTAGTTAAGCTAGTTAAATTAGTTAAAATAGTTAAAATATTTAAATTGTAATTATATAAAAAGTTTAAAAGTAAAAGTTATATATATACTAGTTATTTTACTAGTAATTAATTTCTAATTATTAATTTCTAATTATTAATTTCTAATAGTTAATTTCTAATAGTTAACTTCTAATAGTTAATTTCTAATAGTTAATTTCTAATTAAAACTCTATTTATTTTATATTTAAATAAGTTAAGGTATTTTACTAAATAGGCCTAATTAAGTCTTAAAAGTTAATAAAGTATAAAATATTATATTTTATTACAATTATATAATATAAATATTAAGAATTTATATTTTTTCTATTTAAATTAATTAATTATATTATTTTATATAAATTAGCTTATTTAAGTAAATTAGTTATTTAAGTAAATTAAAGTATTTAAGTAAAATATTAATAAAAAGCTTTTAAAACTTATTAAAAGTTAAACTTATATTTATATATAATGATATATTTTAAAACAAAAATTCTTATATTTTTAATAGTTATATTTAATTAGTTATAACTTTTTATCTTATTTAGCTTATTTAGGTAAATTAATTACTAATATAAATTAAAGTATTTAAGTAAAAATATTAATAAAAGGCTTTTAAAAAATATTAAAAGTTAATTTTAAACTAATATATACTTATATATTATAAAACTAAAATCCTTATATTTTTAATAGTTATACTTTATTAGTTATTATTTGTTATATTATTTACCTTATTAAAAATTATTAGAATATTATAAAAAGAAACTAATTAAAAGGCTTTTAAAAATAAAATAAAGTTAAATTTATAAATATATATATAAATATATTATAAAATTATAATCCTTATATTTTTAATAAGTATATTTAATTAATTATTATTTATAATATTTTATATTTTCTATAGCTAGCCCTATTTTATATTATTTATAAGGGGAAAACCTTTAGCTTTTAAATGCATATAAAATTAAACGCCCCTATAAGCACTTAGCTATAAGATGCAACTATATAATTAACTAACTAATAACTAATATAATACACCTTAGCCTTTAAAACCAACCTTTAGCTCTTATAATATAAGAAATCTACTAATTATATTTAATTATTTGCATACTAATATAGTGCAGGCCAATTAGAAAGCCCTTTTATATATGGCCTAAAAGTATTATAAAGTGCTTGCATTTAACTGGCTGCTAGCTGCTAGAATTAAACTAACTGTAGTTTTTTCGTCCCTAACCTAGGTTCCCAATTTAAAAGGTTTGGCTTAATTGCAACTAGAGATATACTATTATGCCCCAAGCTGGGATTTAATTAGTTATAACTTTTTAAAATATAATTTAAAGGAAGCTTAAATTATTCATTTAATTTTAACTAAAAAAAGTCTAACTTATTTAATTAGTAAATTTAATTAAAAAAGTAAATTAATTTACTTTTATAATTAGATTAAAAGTTATTAGGGTAATTATAAATTAATTTACTAATTTATAATTACTTTAATAACTAGACTTAAGTTAGACAAATTATAACCCTAGTTAAATATATAAACTAGATTTAAATAAAAAGGTACTTTTATATTAAAAGCTTAAATTATAGTTTTTTAAATAAAATTTATTTAATAAGACTATATGTTTTAAAACTAATTATAAGCTTTATTAAAAAGCTTATTATAATATATTTAAACTAAGTTTTACTTATATTAACTTTTATTATATACTAATATTAAACTTATTTTAATACATAATAAAATTAGTATTAAAAAGGTAAAAGTATATTTATTATTATTATTATTAAAAAGCTAATAATCTAAGCATATAATAGAGGTTAATATAGGCTAAACCCTAGCCTTATCTCTATTATAATAAGCTTCTTAATAGGGCTTACAATTAGTCTTAAAATAAAAGTCCCTACTAAGTAAATCTTACTTAAGGAACCTTATTTCGGGCCTCTAATATAAAAAAGGTTAAAATGGGTCCAAGGGCATTTAAACTAATGGAAATAAAGTAAGGTAACTAAGTAGCAAAATATATTAAGAGTTTATATAATAATAAAAATTACTAATTATAAAAAAAAGTATATTTTATAATTATTTATTAGTTATATACTATTTTTAATAGTTTTGAATTTTATTATATATATTTTTAAAAGTATTATTAAAAAGGAAAAGCATTTTAAATAAAAAAAAAGAGCTTTTATTTTTACTTTAATTAGTTAAAAGGTAATATATATATTTTAATAGAATTATTAAAAATTTAAAGTTTTTATATTATTAAAACTATATTTAAATTTTATTTACTTAAATATATTAAAATATTAAGTTTAAATATTAAACTTTTACTATTATTTGTATTAAAATCTTTATTAAGCTATTTTAATATCTTTTTTTAATAATATAAAGTTAATTACTAATAATATAATTATTTAAAATGAATATAATTAAAATTATTATTAGTATTATTAAAAAAGCTAATAATTTAAATATATAATAGAAGTTAAAATAAGCTAAACTCTAACTTTATATTTATTATAATAAGCTTTTTAATAGAGCTTATAATTAGTTTTAAAATGAAAGTCCCTATTAAATAAACCTTATTTAAGGAACCCTATTTTAAGCTTTTAATAAAAAAGTACCTCTCTATTTAAAAAGGTTAAATAAAAAAGAAAAGTGTAAAAAAGGTTAAAATAGGTCTAAGAGCATTTAAACTAATAAAAATAAAATAAGGTAATTAAATAGTAAAATATATTTAAAGTTTATATAATAATAAAATTTTATAATTAGTAATTTTTAGTATTATATTAACTCTTTTATATATTTTTCTATTTAATTACCTTATTTATTTCTATTAGCTTAATTGCTTTTAAAACTACTTAACCTATTTTTAAACTTCCTTTTTACTTAACACTTTTAGCCCCCCCCCCACTTTTTAACCCTTATACCCAGGGTTATAATGCCAGTTACTAACAAATAACTTAAGTTAGTAACTAAATCATTTATAAATAAAAAAGTCAGGACTTTTTAGTTAGGCTAAATTAATTTACTCTTATAACTAGCCTATAACTTATTTAATCTAACTAAATAATTTACTAGTAAATTGATTTACTCTTATAACTAGCCTATAACTTATTTAATCTAACTAAATAATTTACTAGTAAATTGATTTACTTATATAACTAGACTAAATAATTTACTAACTTTTTTAATTAGAGTAAAAATTTTAACTTAACTAATATTATTTTAATTAAATTTTTTTTTTTTAACTTTAGTTAATTTAATAGAATACATAGCTTAATTTAAATTTTATAATTTTAATATTTAAAACTTTTTATTTTTATTTTTATTATATTATATAATTAAATAGCTAGACTTTTTATCTTTTTTATTTACTAGTTGAATGTAATTATTTTTAATTTGCTTTATTAGAAATGTATTTCTACTAGAATTTAAATATATTAAAATAACTAGTTAAATTTAAGCTTTAAAAATATAGTATTTATAAGTTAGAATCTTTATATATATAATATTATAAAACCTAATAACTGGACTTTTTATCTTTTTTATTTGCTATATTAATTTAATTATTTTTAATTCCCTCTATTAGAAATTTATTTCTATAGGAATTTAAATATAATAAAATAACTAGTTAAATATAAGCTTAGGGTTATAATGCCAGTTACTAACAAATGACTTAAGTTAGTAACTAAATATTTATAACTAAAAAAGTCAGGACTTTTTTAATTAGGCTGAATTAATTTACCCTTATAACTGGACTGTGACTAATTTAGTCAACTAAATAATTCACTAGTGAATTAATTCAGCTATATAACTGGACTAAATAATTTACTAACTTTTTTACACAAATTAAAAAAGTCAGCTTGACTAATTATATTTTTAAGATTTTATTCTTTTTTCAATTTATTTAATTAATAAAATAGCTAGCATAAATTAACCCTTAAAATTTAAATATTTAATAATATAGAACCCTTATTATATTATATTTTAAAATAAATAGCTAGATTTATTAGCTCTTTTATAACTAGTTTAATTTAACTATTTTTAATTCCCTCTATTAGGAATTTTAAATATAATAAAATAACTAGTTAATTTAACTTTAAAAATCTAATATTTATAGTTTAGAATCTTTATTTATATTATATTATAATATTAAATAGCTAGACTTTTTACCTCTTCTATTGCTAGTTTAATTTAATTATTTTTAATTTACTTTATTAGGATTTATTTCTATTAGAATTTAAATATATTAAAATAACTAGTTAAATTTAAGCTCTAAAATCTAATATTTATAATTTAAACTTAATATATTTATAATATAAATAAATAGCTAGATTTTTATCTTTTTATTACTAGTTTAATTTAATTATTTTTAATTTTCTATTAGAATTTATTTTATAAGGATTTAAATATAATAAATAACTATTTAATTAAGCTTTAAAAGTCTAATATTTATAATTTAAAATCTGTATTTATTATATATAAAATCAAATAGTAGATCTTTTATCTTTTTATTTACTAGTTTAATTTAATTATTTTTAATTTAAATATTAGAAATTTATTTCTATTTAAATTTTAATATAATAAATAATTATTTAAATTAAGATTTATAATTATAATATTTAAATTATAAGTAAAATAATAATAAATAATATAAAATAAATAAATTATTAAAAAAGATACTAATAATAATAAAACTACTTATTTTAAATTAATAGTTACTTAATTTTCTCTCTTTTTTTTACTTTTTTTTTATTTTCCTCTTTTAATTCTACTTTAAAATATTAAATTCTAAATTTCTTAAAATTTAATAAATTAATTACTTAATTATATTATTAGTAATCCTATTTCTATTTTTAATAATTATATTACTAGAAATAGAAAATATCCTTTTAATTAAGGTAGAAGTGGTAGGAATTACTAAATAAATCTAGCTAAAATTACTAGAATAGGAAATCGAGAGCTATTTTACTTCTAATAGGTTAAAGATCTATTAATAATAATTAGTAAAAATAAATAAATAGGAAAGAAGGAATAAAATAGCTTATAAAATAATAATAATAATTACTTACCTTATAATTTACCCTATCTTATTTAAATAGAATTTAATTCTTTTATTTAATTAGAATTTAATATATATAGTTTTTATTAGAATTAAACTTAATTTAATAAATTATAGAATATATATTTTATTTAATTTAGTAAAAAGATAAATTAAATATAAATTACCTTCTTTTTAACCGTAATACTATTATATATAAATTAGTATATTATATTTATATATAATAAGTAAGCTTTTTAACTAATAAGAAAAATTTAATATATTTCAATAAAAGGATAAAAAACTTACTTATTATATTTAGCTTTAAATATAGTAAATATATCTTTTTAATATTTTTATAATAAAAAGAAGGCTATTAGATTTAAATTATACTAATTTAAATCTAGGGTCTAAAACTATAATTAAAATAAAAGGCGTATATTTTATATTATTAATTATTAAAGTAAATAGGGAAATACTTTTTTAGCTTATTTAAGCCTTTTAAAATAGCTTTTAAATATTTTAAATAAAATACCTAATAAAGATTAATAATATTATCTAATAGATAAATAAAAAATAACTTACTAAATTAGAATCTTTAGCTTTATCTTAAAATATTTAAAAAGGTCTTCTAGCTTATTATATAATTAATAAATATATAATAGCTATAAGGAATAATTATATAAACTAGCCTTATAATTTAATTTAAAGCTTTAAAAAACTTAAAAAATCTTTTCTAACTATTTTAAACTATCTAATTATTATTATTAAAAGCTACCTTTTAACTTTTTATTAGTAGAATTCTTATTATATAATTAATAGGGTCTTTTAATAAAAAAGTAGTATTAATTATCTAATAATTAAATTCTACCGAATAATATTATTTAAAATATTAATTAGTAAAATAATAATAATAATAAAAACTAATAGAAATATAAAAATAACTTACTTAAAAGAATTAATTTCTTATTAAAATTAAAAGGTAAAAAACCTTTAATTAAATTTATTAATTCCTTTTTTAATAAGCTTTTACCCTTTTAATATATTTAATAATTATAGCTAATGTTTTAAATAGCTAATAAAGCTAAAAGAAAATTAATATATATATATATATATAAATAAAGTTAATAACTTACTATTAAAACTTAAAATATTAAATTAAATTCTTTTAAACTTTAAATTTTTAAAATATAATATTTATATTTAAATAATAAAAATTAGAAAATTAGAATTTAAATATTTTTAAAATATCTTAAGTTATAATATTTAAAATATAACTATATACTAATATTATTTTAAATAGCTTATTAAAGTATTTAAATAAATAGCTTTAAAAGAAAAATCAATTATTATTTAATATTATCTCTAGTAATACTAATTTAATTAGTAAATATATCTAATAAAATTAATTAAAACTTACTTAAAGAGATTTTAATATTAATAGAAAATAAATATTTAAAGCATTTAAAAACTATTATAAATATATATTCTCTATAACTTTATTTAAATAATTAAAAGCTAAAAGAATTAATTAAAAAGTTATTTGATAAGTATATAAATACTAATTAATAAGCTTATTATTTATAAGATTCTATATTTCTATAGCTAGCCCTATTATATATTATTTATAAGGGGAAAACTTCTAGCCTTTAAGCGCATATAAAATCAAACGCCCCTATAAGCACTTGGCTATAGCATATAGCCATATAATTAACTAACTAATAGCTAATATAATATACCTTAGCCTTTAAACCAGCCTTAGCTCTTATAATATAGGAAATCTACTAATTATATCTAATTTTATATACTAATATAGTGCAGGCTAATTAGAAAGCCCTTTTATATATGGCCTAGGAGC
>JAGPYM010000144.1:0-16518 GCA_020736575.1 Thelonectria olida | reverse complement strand
GGCTATAGTGTTGCATGATGAGAGTGAGGTTGATGGTGCGATAGCTGCAATGCAGACAGGAAAATCCATCGTAAGACCGGAGCCTTTGCTCTTCAGGCGAGCCGTCAACAAGAGGCGCAGCTCCACCTGAACTTTTCAGCTCTAGTTTAGCCAATACCTTAGAGAGACCTCTCCGCCGAGGTAGGGGGATGCCGTGTTCATCACGTAGATGATTGGTAGGGTTAGACCCAACGGGGGAAATGGCGTGTCTGCATTTCTTGTCGAAACAGATCAACAGTCGTGACTTGGGATGGACCCATAAAGAAAGTGACTCGAGAAACTTAGCGGAGGCAATAGGTATTGGGTCCATGATGTCAACCGTTGCTTTTGCCGCTACTACTTTTCGATGTTCTTCTTCTATTCCTCTTCTCTTTAATATTAGGCGGAAGACTAAAAGGCGGGAGATAGTAGTATACTACGTAGTAAAGTGGATAGTTGGAACGGGAAGTGGAAGTGGTGGAGTAGTGAAAGGAACGAGTGCACGGATAGAAAATAGATAAACAACAGGTTGTTTTTGTCGAACCTTGTTACTGTGTCAACGTGCACGGACAAAAAGTGTAGAATCTAAGGGTGGTTTTTCGGGAAAACACCGGGGAATTTCATGGTAGTCCGGGTTGGCACGGACGAAAAGTAGATAATGCGGCGCGATTTGGATAAACATTCGTACAGTAGGCTCTTCCCGGCACCTATTCTTATAATAACTACAATTGGGCTTTTATTTATTATAATTATATTAATTGCCTTATGCTATAATCCTTAAAACTGGGCATAATTCCTATATAAACACTATAGTTTGCAATTAATATTAATTTACTATAGCATCTTCTATTATTATAGCTAGAGCTCCCTTATAGCTTTATAATATACTAATATTATTTTTTACTTACAATCTAGTTTAAGAATCTCCCTAAACCTATTAATTATAAATAGAAAACTAAATAGCTAGTGCCACTTTTTACTAATTATTTAGAAATTAGCCCGCTATTTATTTATTTTAAAATAACCTTAATAATAAGGCATTTATATACTAATCCTACAATTAGAAACTTATACCCTACCTATATATTTTATAAGTTATTCCTATTATTATTACTATTACTATTACTAGCTTTACCCTCCTAAATTAGTATAGCTTGCACTATAGTTAGGTTTTAAATGTATTAATATACTATTATAATAGAAATATATCTCTAGCTGCTAATTAATAACCCCTTTAAATAGCTAATAAGGCTCTTCTTTTATAAAATATATATTATTTATATTAAATCTAGTATTACCTAGGGCTAAATTTTAATACTTACTATTACTTAGGTTCTTATAACTAAATCCTCTTACTACTACTATTTTCCCTATTATCCTTACTTATATTAGTTCTATTTTCACTCTTATACTAATCTTTTTAATATTTAAGTTTGCTTTTATCCGCTTTAAGGTTATTTAGTATCTTTTTATAACTTAAATATTTATATTAAACTTAGCTATATTTTAAATATTAGCCTATATATCCTCTAAAATAGTAATATAAGCTAAAAGTAGTATATAAATAGAGTAGTAATCTTATATAATAGAAATTAATAGATTACCTTAAGCCTCTCTATTTTAAAAAACCCCTTATAATAGCTAGTAATAAGTATAAGCAGCTTACAATTAAAAAAAGTATTACACACTCCGCTATTAACTATATTCTAGTACTATAGCATAAGTAGCTTAGTAACTAGCTAGCTTACCTATTAGAAATATAAGTAAGAAATAGTAGTTTCTTAAACAGCTCTTCTAGCTCCATTCTATACTATAGTACTGCCTTTTTATAAAATATAAATCCTATTTTAATACTAGATTGAATCTAATTTTACTAAAGGGACTTATTTATCTATATCTTTTAAAATACCTATCTTTTACTTTTAAAAAGAAACTTATACAGCCTGCTTATAAACAAATACCCTACAGTTATATTTATAGCATTATTAATCAGTTTACCCTATAAAACTTTAGGGAGTCCAAACTCCTTTAATAATTAATTTATATAATTTTAATAGAAAAGTAGCTTTTTATAAAGTAGTATTTCTACTCTTTATAAAGCTGCCTATAATATAGTTTGTATATTAAGCATATTTATATAAATGCTTTAATATAAAGCATCCTTTCCATTCTAGCTAACTGACCTTAAAATAGTTTAATTACTATTACTTACTATTTTAAAATTATAAAGCCAGATAATAAACTGTATTAGTATTATATCCTACCCTTTAGCGCCTCTAACTAAGAATTACTATATTATAAAAACTATAATAGAAAAGTGGCTTAAGCTTTTCTCCTTTACTTTCTCTTAGCTCTACCTTTATTTAGTCCGCTATTAGATATACCTTGCCTTTATATTAACTATATACTTAACTAGAAATAGATAAAATATAGCTATAATAGCTAATAGCTTTAATATAAAGTTTATAAAACTCTCCATATTTTATCTCTCTATATATTTAAAACTATTAGAAAACTAATAAGCACACTCTAATACTTTATAATCTTAGTAAAATGATTTAAAATAGTAATATAGAGCTCTAGAACTATTGCTTTAAAAAGGCCCTATAATTTCTTAATCCGTATTATAAGCTAATCCTTATTCCCTTTTTAATTATTATCTAGCTTAGTTAGCTCCTTAGCAAGATCTATTATACTTTTATATATAATCTTCTATTTCTTATTAAGCTTAAATAGTAGCCTATCTTTCGAGTTTTCTAAAAATATACCTAAATAATATAAGTAAAAAACTATAAGCATATTATAATATACTTCTTTTAAGTCCTCCAGTTAAATTAAAAGTAAAATAGCAAGCTTCTCTCCTTATTAAATTCTTTCTAGTTAATTTTAAAAAGCATATTTTATAAAACTACCTCCGCCCTAATTGCAGCTATACTATTACATATAGCTCTTTTAATAGTAATATATATATATTAGAACTAGGCGTTATATATAATTATATTAATCTTACCTAATTTATTATAATTAGTAGTATTAATATTACTATACTTAATTAAGTATTTAAAAGTTATTAGGCTTTATAAGAGTTTCTTCTTCTTACTAAAATCCTTAAAATAAGCAGCAGCCCTAGTTAATATAGCTATAAGTTTAATACAGCTAAATTGCCCTACTTTTCAATTATCTTAGCCTCTTTCTTTTAGATTATATTACCTTTAATTTAAAATACTTAAATAGCTGCTTATATATTGCCCTTACTTTTATGCCTCTCCGCCCTAGCCTTAGCTAACTACTAACCTTTAGCCACCTTAAACTATTTACTTTAAGGGCCTCTAGTAAATAACTATTAGTAAAAAACCCACTCTTTTAATATTTGTAGCTCTCCCCTAGCTTACTAGTAATAATAGACTAAGGTTTAGGCTTAGAGTTTAAATTAACTATATATACTTTCTTTATATACTCCTATATTCTCCTTAAATTAGTGCCTATAAATTAGCAATCTGGTATAAGTGTATATTAAAATCCCCCACTTTAAGGCTCCCTAAGCGCTTAAAGTGGAAGGCTATTATTAGGGAGGAGTGGAATATTAAAAATCTTATCCTTTTAGTTAATAATATTAAAGTTAGTAGCTTATTATTATACCTTATAAATTTATACTTATAGCAATTTATAAGGTAAGCCCTAGAGATATAATTAAATATAATAGTATATTATTATAATCTTATAAAACTAGTAGTTAAGTAGCTATAAGTCTAAAATATATTAAAAATACTCTATATTTTATTTATAAAAAATAAAAGGTTATTAATAAGTTAAAAATATTTCTAATTCTACTATAGCTTAAAGCTATTTAATACTATTTTAATAGCTATTTGCTTTTTTCCCCCTTTTTACTATTATATAAGTACAACTACTATAATATTATAAGGTTTCTACTAACTAGATATTTAAATATGCGACCCACTTTTAGTAAGTTAGGTAGCTTAGTTGCCTAGGGAAGAACTGTAAGGTTAGCAATTAAAATTATAATAAAAATGCAATTAATAAACTCTAATAAAATTGCAGTATTAATAATCGTATTCTTATCTATTTTCTTATATATTAGATATTAAAAAAGAAGAAAATGGAGTTTATTAGCTGCCCCCTTATTAAATTCGTCGCCTACCCTATATTATACTAGCGCCCCTTTTAATTTCTACTAATTTGAGTTTATTAGTTGCTAGATAATAATACTAATAATATTAGGGTCTTTAATTTTGGTTTCCAGTTTGTTTTCTATTTTAATTATAATTATTCCTTTTATTAGTTTAAGTAAGAAAATGTAAAAGATTAAATAGTATTTTAATTTTAAGTTTAGTTTATAGTTGTTTTTTAAGATTTTTTTAAGATTTTATAGGGTCTAATATATTTATAGTTAAGTTTTTTATTTAGTCTTTTTATATTAATATTTTTTATAGTAAGAAGTACTATATCTCCCTTTAAAAAGGTTAGTCCTTTTAACTTTTTTTAATTATAATATTTTTTATACATTTTCTAAATAAAAGAAAGTTCTATATATATTTCTTTATATAAATTTTTAAGTTAGTTTAATATAAAAATAGCTGCTAGTATAAATAGTTTATTTTTTAAATCTCTATAAGTATTAGGGGTAAATCTAAAGTTTATATAACTTGGTATAATTTTAATACTTTTATTAGTTACTATATTATATGCCAGTTGTACTATTAGTAACTTCTTAACCTAATTGTTCTAGATGTGGTTAATATAGTAATAAAAGTAGGTTTTTAAAACTTAGTTTATTTGTTTAGTCTATTTATTAACTTATAGTCTTTAAATAGTAGTTAACTTGTAGTTTAGTCTAATTCTTATTATAAGGCATTGCTAAAAGTTTGAAAAAAAGGGTAGTTCTCTATTTGAGATAATTATATTAGGTAGTTTATATATACTAATAATATTTTATAAAAAGATATAGGAAAATTCTTTTATATTAGTTGCTTTTTAATATAAAATAAAATAAGAAAATTTAATAAGTCTATTAATAATAACTAAAATGCTATTATAGGCCATGCTTATAATAGAGTCTAATAATAGGGGTAATTTTATAATAAAGTTTATAGTAATTAAATCCTATAGTTATTTTGCAACTAGTATGGGTTATAATTCTTTATATAGCTTATATTATCTTGCTTTTATCTTATTATAAATAAGGTACTATTTAATAATTTTCTTAACTATTTTTTTAACTTTAGGAAATGAAAATGTTATTTTAACTTGTTTAAGGGTTTTATTAATTTCTTAGTATTTATAGAGCGGGTATTTATAAATTTCCTATATAAGGTCCTTTTATAAGTGTTCTAGTACTTATTACTTGTCTGTTTTTTTATTACTTAGTAATTGTTTATTATATTTTAAAATCTATTTAAATAGTAGATTTCCCTATTTTATTATATGTGTTATAGCAAGGGTATTATTAATAGGGGTTCTTTCTATTATTCTTAAAATAAGACCTTTATTCTTTAGGCACTAATTATAGTAAAGGTAGTTATTTAATCTAGCTCCTTTCTACTAGAAGTTCTTATTAAAAAAGTTTTAAAATTATAAATTATTTTATTTTTTATAATATTTAATAGTTTAGTAATAGTATTTAATAAATTTATTTTTTAGTTTCTAGGGTAAGTAGATTATTTTTTAATAGGTAATTATTTTTAATATTAAGTTAACCCAGTCTGCTTATTTAATAATAAGTTGTTTAAGCTTGTCTCTAGTAATTAATTATTAAATATATTCCTTTTATTATTTTATTAAACATTTAGGGATATATTAAGTAGTAGTAATTATAATATACTTCTATTTAAAATACCTTTTAAATATAAAAGTTAGTAGTTATTCTTTTATTTTAACTTTGCTTATATTAAAGTCTAATTATTAGCTAATAGTATTAGCTCTACTATTCTCTAATTCTTTCTTATATTTAATAATATAATTAAATTCTAATAGGTATTTAATATATTTAAGTTATTATTTGCTAAGTTATTAAATAGTAGTAAAATATAAAATGTTTTTATAATCTATATAAATTGTAATCTAGTAGTAACTTTCTAATAAGTATTATTAAAATTCCTTAAAAGCTTAAACTATTATAAGAAACTTTTTATTATAAATAGAATAGTTAAGTTCTATTTTATATAACTTATAGGAGTAAAATACAATTAGGTATAACTTTCTATTATTATTATATTATCTAATTTAAGCTTTTAAAGTAAAGTTTAAAAAGTCTATTTCTAGTTTAATAGGTTATATAGGGTTAAATATTTTAAGTACTAGTTTGCTAAGAATAAGGTTTTTAATCTTGTTAAAAGCTTTCTAAATGTTAAGTTTTTAGATAAATAGTCGATCTTTCTTTATTAACTTAATAAGTAGTGCAGCTAGTTTCCTAAAATCTTTAAGGAACTTATAATAGTAATTTGCAAATCTTAGGAAGGCTTATACTTTCTTAACTAACTTGGGTTTCTTTTAGTCCTTAATTATTAAGAGTTTTTTTAAGTCTATTTTAATCTTATTATAAGAGATAATATATTTTAAAAATTCCACTTTTAAAATATAAAAATGACTTTTCTTTAGTTCTACTAGTAGTTTAGTATCTTTAAAAGCTTATAATACTTTATAAATATATTTTATATATTTTTCTTCCATTTTAAAAAAGATAAAAATATTATTAAGGTAGTATATTATAAATATATTTAGGTATTTTTATAATATATTATTAATTATTTATTAAAATATTACTAGTATATTAGTAAGATTAAAAGGTATAATAAAATATTTATAAAGTTTAAACTTTATTTTAAATACAGTTTTCTATTTTGTAACGGTCAGGTCGATCTCCAACAGGTAGACTAGACTGTTCTAGGTTTATGTTGGCAGAGAGGACAGGACGTTAAGGTCTGAGCAGTGCGCAAAGGTAAACAGAGGGGGTTGTTACGTCTGGTAATGTGCTCAAAGTAGATGAGTGTAACCAAGTTGTATTGAAAGCTGAAGAGCTGTGTTCTATCTAATGTGTTTAAAGGAATGTGTTTATATACTAAGTGTTCCTCCAGGGACCGATGAAGTTGAGGGATCGGTCCAGGGTAGGATCGTTGGGACCGTCGGTCGGTCCTCGTCGGTCCTTCGACGATGTCTTGCATAAGATCGTGAAAAAGTGGGGCTGTCTGCGGTTCTGCCGTCCCAGACCGCTTTGGTGGGAGTTGGGTCATGCATGGGCCGTGACATATTTATATTCTTTTTTAATATAAATAAGATTATAAGCTCCTTTTAGATCTAATATAGTAAAGTATTTTATTTTATAGAGTTAGTCCTTTAGTTTATTAATTAAAAGTAAGGGTATTCTATTTTTAATAGTAATATTATTAAGCCTATAATAATTTATAATAAGTTGGAGCTTTTTATTCTTTTTAAAAATAAATATAATTAAATAGCCTACTTTTAATTTAAAAATCTTAATATATTCTTTTTTAATATTTTTTTAAGATAATTCTTAAGCTTATATAACTATATTTTATTAAGGTTATAAATAGGGTGGAATATGGTTAATATTCCATTTTTAAGCTAAATCTTATAATTCTATTAAAAATGCTCTAGTAGACCTATTTCTAGTTTTTTAGCAAATAGTTTCTTATAAACTTAATACTATACTAGTATATTTTTAAGTCTATTATTAGATAGTACCTCCTTCTATTATTTAAGGTCTTTATTTATTTATATAAATATCTTTTTAAAAAATATAATTATTTATTATATTTATTATACTTGCCCTTTTTATACTTATATTATATTCCTTTTAAAAGTTATATTTTCTCTATAAGTTAGGGAGTGTTTTTATTATTACTCTATTATACTTCTCTATTCTTTTTAATAAAAGCTTAAGATTTTATATTATTTAAATTATTATTTATATTATTAGCTATATTACTTTAAAAGGTTTATACCTAGCTAGTATACTAATTAATAAGGAAGTTATATTAGTAAAGCTATAAGTAACTTAGGAGTAAGTTATATTTTTAAAGAGGTATAATATTAAAATTAACTCCTTAATTCTTTCCTTTAATAAATACCTTAAGGTAATTAATCTTATAAGTAACTTATTTATTTTTATATTTAAATAGTTTTCCTTTTATATTAAATATTTTATAGGGTATGTTCTTATCCTTTTATAGTAGCTTAAGATAATTAACTATTTATAAATTAACTCTATTTATTTTTACTTTACTATTTATTAATATAGTAAACTATTATCCTTTAATTTATACTTATAATATTATTTATTACTATAATAATATATTATTAGGTCTTTATATTATATATAGAGCTCTTTTTAAAGGTTTTATAATTTCCTCCTGCTCTAGCTGCTCCTATTATTTTATTATAAGTAGCGTTTATTATTTTTTAACTATTTATATACCTTCTAGACCTATTATTCTATAGTCTCATTCCGCGGGCTATATATATTATAAAATTATATAGTATATTTCAAGTGGGTTCTATACTAGTCTGCTATTTTAGCTTGTTTATATATAAGGTATTTTTAATACTAACACTTAAATATATTATATGTTCTATTTATATACTTTCTAGGTAGGGGGTATATACATTCCATAAGAATAATAATATATAAGTATAGTAACTAATTTATATTCCTTTAATATACAAGGTTAGTAGCTTAGTACTATTATCCTATAGGGTATAGTCCTATTTATATTAGGTAGTAGTTATTTTAGGCTTTATATAGCAAATATTATATATATATATAATTATAATATAATACTTATAAAATTATATAGTAATTAAAGTGTATTATATTTAAAATGGGTGTGTTATTTTTATAAGACTAATTAAATTTATAGTTTCTTATTTAAATTATTTATTAGTTTATATTATAAATGTAAAAGTTTTTTATAGTAACCTTTTATTTTTTAATAATTAGCTTATAAATTAAATAAATCTGTTAGGATTCTCTTTTAATATTTTCTTTTAAAATAGTATTATTAGTTTTAGGAATTACTTTTTCTTTTAGTATTTTATAAATTTATATTTATTATACTAGAATGCTATTAGTAAGCGAGTTGGGAAATATATACTATATAGTAATAGGTAATCCAAGCTCTTGGGCTTATTTTAAATTTAATAGTATAAGAAATAGTTTAGGAATATCTTTTCCTATTTAAATAGTAAGTTTTTATTTTACTAGGTTAATAAAGTCTTAGTCTACTAGACTTAAATTAAGGGCTTTTATAATAGTCTAGCTTATATAGCTATTTTATTAAAGTTATATTAAGTGGCTATATGCTTTAATAAGTTGTTATAATATTTTATTATAAATAATATTACTTCCTTTAGGGCTTGGGGTTTTACTTTTACGGGTTATTATAAGGGTTTTCAAGTTATCTGCCTTTAGGGCGATCTTTATAAGTAGTATGGGTGTCTATTTTATAAGCTTTATAGAATTAAATATGCTTTATTTATTTTTAAGCTTTTATTATATTATATAAAGTGCAACTAGAAAGCTTGTTTTTAATTAAAAGTACTAATCTATTCTTTTATAGCTTAAAAAATAGAGTAATTAATAATATCTAGTTCTTTCTTATAGTAGTATAAGTTATTACTAGTAAAAATGATTTTATTAAAAGAGCTAAATCCTAACTAATTATAGCTGCTTTAGGTTATTACTAGTATTTTCTTTAGAATGTTTTAATTGGGTGTATTATTTTTAAGTATATTAATTAGTACCTTTACTTATTCCTTATTTTTACAAATCTAGCAATCTTTTAAATAGGTTTTATTATATATAGTAAGTTATATCTTCTATCCTTCCTTCCGCTAAGGCTTGTGGGGGTAGTATTTATTATTTTTACTATTTTTATAAATATAGCAGTTATTAATATAGCATGCTATCTAGTATATTAGGGCATACTTCTAGGGTTTAAGGTACTTATTAACTTTACTATTTATATAAATATAATAGTTCTTATTTATATATATAGCTTGGTGCTATAGGGCGTACTTGTGTTATTTATTATAATTTACTAGGTCGATTATAATTATAATAGTTATTACTAGTATTTTAATAGCTATTCTAACTGCTATTTATAGTTTATTCTATTAGTTAGTATTATTTAAGCATTTCTTACCTTTTAAAATAGGCTTAAACTTCTAGTTAGTTTTATTAGGGTTTTAACACTTGCTTTTAAAATGTCCCTTCTTTTTACAGTTCTAATAAGTAACTTACAAGTAATCTCACTAAGTGGCTCCAAGTTCTATAAGTCCTAAATTCGTACTATAGGAGGTGTTATTTTAATAGGCTTTTTCTTTTCCCTATTATTTTTTACTTAATACTAGTTAGGGTAGTAAGGGTTATAAGAAGTATTTTATCCTATATGTTATTTTTAGGCCTTCTCTCTTTTATATTTATACTATCTTTTATTAATTTTAATAGCTATAGTAATAAACTCTATAAGGGTCTTAGGACGTTTTACTTTATAAATCTTATCCTTAACTTTTTCCTTAAGTCCCTAATAGTAGATTTTTATAAGTATATTATTATTTATTTAAGTTTAGCTATAACTTATTAAAATATAATAGAGTAAGTAGTAGTAAATTTAAATTATTTAATCTAGTAAATATTAGTAACTGCTTATTACTCTTTATTAACTATTTTAAATATATTTTTAAGGATAATTTTAAAGTTATTTATTTTAAGAAGATATTAATTATATTTTAATTTTAATTAATATTATTATTATACTTAAGGTAGTCTCTTATAATAGGTTTAAACTAGGTGGCTGCAGTTCCCTTTATATAATTATAAGTATATATAACCCTTCTTTTAACTAAGCGAGTCTATATAAAAACTATTAGAAGTAAGTTCCTAAATATATAAAAAAGGTATAATATTTTTAAAAGTTCTATTAAAAGGTTCTAATTAAGGTAGTTTAACTGTTTTATTAGGATTATGCCCTCTATTCTATTAAATAGTTAGGGCTTATTATTCTTAGCTTTATACTTAAATATAGAATTAGTTAACTAAGTTCTAAAGTTATTAGACCTTAGTAGTAACCTTTATATTACTAGGTAGAGTATTATAAGCTAGGGGTAAGTTATTTAATATAAGGTTAAAAGTGTTAATAAATTAACTTCTAGATATAGTTATAATAATATAATATTACTTAGGGTAATATAGTAACCTTTTAAATAAAAGCTTTTAATATATAATAATCTAGTTAATTTCTAATAAATAAGACTAGAGGGTTCTAGGTTTATATTAATAGAGAGATTAGAGTGTTAAGGTTTAAGTAATATAGTGGGTTATTATATTTAATAATATGCTTAAAATAGATAAGTGTAATTAAATTATATTAAAAGCTAAAATAGCTATATCTATTTAATATATTAAATAAATATATTTATATATTAAGGGTGTACTTATAGGCTTACTAAATAGAGGTAAGTCTAGTTAAATAGCTTATTATAAATAAGTAAGTTAAAAGTCCTAGCTTACTTATATAAAGTAAGTTTGGAATCTAGTATTATATAAAAACTGGGTTTATTATAGTTCTACTAGGCGCGACTGCCTGGTCCTAGCCTGGGCTATAACACTTTATAGCTCGCTTTTATTTACTAGGGTAAAAGGATATATAAAATTTCAAATGTATTATTTATAAACTAGTCTTAAAAATTATAAGCTAAGTTTTACTTAAAAGTAAAAGTAGTAAATGCTTATAAGGCAAGCTAATATATAAGGGGTTTGGGTTATAACTAATCTCCCTTAAAGCTAACTTTTCCAATTAGCTACACTATATATCTAGGCCACTAAGCAAACTAAAAGACCCCTACCTAGTGCAAATCCTTATTTATATAGGTAATAATATAAATAGAAGGCAGTTTAATAGTGGGAGCAATAATACAACCTAATAAAAGTAATTATAAAAGGTAAATATATAAAAGATAGAGTAATAAAGGTCTGGAGGAAAATTGACTCTTATTTACAATTGGTTGTAACTGTAAATAAGAAACAAAATGGAAAATAGGTAAATTAACTAATTAAAAGGGAATAAGTTAAAATTATTAAAATAAATTATAAAAACTTAGGTAAAAACTTAATAAAAACTATAAAGAAGGCATAATATCTATCCTTAGAGGTTTCTAGCTTTCCCTTTTAAGTCCGTATGGCTTAATTTAGCAAGAAGCTTAGACCACCTAATCCTTATTAACTTCTAATAAAAATCCTCCGTTCTTATTACTACATTCTCTATTAATAACCCGCTACTACTACTATAGCAGCTATATAAAAGCCCCTGCCTGCCTTTAAGTTAATACTATTTATATTTTAACTATATTATATCTTGCCTAAATAGTATAGCATCTAATTTCTCTACCTTAACTTTTTAATATCTTATAAAAAAGTATATTATATAATATAATAGTTATTTATTTCTTATATAAATAGGGGCAAAATATATTTCTATTTATTTTAAAGTAAGTTATTCTATTTTACTAATTAGTTTAATAATAAATTTTTACCCCTAGGGGTAAAAGCTAGCTTGCTAAAAGGCTAATACTATTTTGCACTTTTACCCTTAAGGGTAAAAATGGATGGGTGTTCTAATAAATTTAACTTTAATATATACCTTGCTTATTTTTACCCCTAGGGGTAAAAATTAGAGGGAGCCTAAATAAGCCTTTAAAATAAATATTTAGTTCTTTTACTACTACCCATTTTTACCCTTAGGGGTAAAACTAAGTGGGCAGTTTAGAGTGCACCCTAGCTTTTACCCCTAGGGGCAAGATTTATATTTAAGTATATTACCTTTCTATTAGTATAGCCTATCTATTATTCTATCTATTTTTACCCCCTAGGGGCGAAACTAAGTAAATAGTAAAAAGTGCACCTAGACTTTTACCCCTAGGGGCGAAATGTATATTAGTAAATAGCTCTAATTCTTAGCCCTAACTATAACCCTAAAGACCAGTTTGGCCCTTATAATACTCTTTTTTACCCTTTTTATTTTAAGTTTTAAATTATTAAAATCTTAGCCTTTTATAACTTTAAAGTATTTACTATAAGGACTTTTAGTAAAAAACTATTAATAGAAAATATTATATTTTTATAATATATTTACCTATTTCTCCTTAGTTTAAACTATTAATTAGTAGTTAGTTTTAAGCTTTTAATTTTATTTATAAACCTTTTTAAAATAATATTAAATTCTTTTTAATATAAAGCTAATAAAATAGTAGTTTAGTATAAAAGTATATTAAAACCCTTTTATTTTTAGCTTTTTAAGCGTTTTAATTAGTATACTATTATTAAATAGAAATAGTATACTTTTAATGTATTTTATTTATAAATAATATTAAATATAACTGCTTACTATTATATTAGCTTAATTTAAACTTTAAATAGCTTATAAAGTAGTATTTAAAAATAGAATTTAATTTTATATTTAATAATAATTATTTTATAAAAGTAGTAATTAAAAACTTAAAAGTCTAGTAAATAAGTAAAATATTGTATTAATAAACTAATTTTATTTAAAATTTAAATAAATTATACTAGTAAAATATTTAATATTTTTTTATACTTTTTTTATATTTCTTTTAAATTTTTTATTATTTTATTTAATTAATAAATATAAATATAACTATTATAACTATTATATTTTATATTATATTTTAATTTATTAGTTTATTTATACCTTTTTTATTTTCTAATAACTATTAAAACTTAAAATTATAATAAAATATAATATAAATCTATAAATACTATAAATTATAAAAAAATAAATATATAATTAAAATTGCTTTTATAATTAGTAATTTTTATTATTATATAAACTTTTAATATATTTTACTATCTAATTGCCTTATTTTATTTCTATTAGTTTAAATACTTTTAAATCTATTTTAACCTTTTTTACACTTTTCTTTTTTATTTAACCTTTTTAGCCCTCCCTACCTTTTTAACCCTTATATCTATTTAATTTACTTTTTATTTTTAAATTTTCCTTCCCTTTTAAATAACTATTTAAATTATTACTATTATATATAATAGCTTTTAAAACTATAGCTTATAAGTATTTAATTAAATTATTTTAATAAATTGCTTATTATTATTATTAAAATAGTTTTTTCTTTTCCTTTTAAAAAGTTATATAAGGTTTTTAACTTTCTATTTAAAAAAGTTATAATAGTATTAATATATATTAAATCTTTTAATTAAAATCTTATAACTTAAAATAACTAGGTTAATCCTTTAATTAATATTTAATAGTATATTTATATTAAATAGTATAAAAATGCTTAAAAGTTATAACTCTTATAAATATTTATTAAAATCTCTTATTAGCTTAATATACTTAAGAAAATCTATATATTCTAATATATAATAAGTAATTATATAGCTTTTATTATTTAGTTAAATTATATTATATTTAATTAATAAAAAATTAGGCATTTTAACTATTATATATTATATTATTAGTTAAGTTATATAATTTAGAGTTAAATATAAAAGTGCTTTTATATTAAAAGCTTAAAATAAGATTCCTTAAATAAAGTTTACTTAATAAATACTTTTATTTTAAAACTAATTATAAGCCCTATTAAAAAGCTTATTATAATAAATATAAAGCTAGGGTTTAGCTTATATTAACCTCTAATATATACTTAAATTATTAGCTGTTTTAAAAATAATAATAATTAAAATTATATACTTAAAGTTAGTATTTTTACTAAGTTTTAAATCTATTAGATTTTAAATAGTTAAGAAATAGCTAATTACTACCTACTTAATAAGTTAATTAACAGTTGCCCTATATTATACTAGTGCGTTTTAGTTTCCTACTAAAATTTAATTAACATTTACTAGATATTAAAGCACATGCTGTCAGGTAGTACCCCAGTTGCGCTACCCTGTTTTAACTACACTACACAAACTTAAGCTACCACAGGTCGGGCAGGTCCAGCCCGAAAGAAGTTTTTGCGCCTGGGAGAAGTCCGACGCCAAGGCAGAAAAATATAGTACAAGGTCATTTGGACTCCAACATGGATAACACTTGCGGATCTTCAGGGCAAGCGAGCGGTCGAGGAGGCAGAGGATCTCGTGGTGGAAGCATTTGGCCGAGACGAATGGGGGGATATTCGTTCGAATCATTCAGCTAGTTGTCAATATACTCAGTTGAACCGTTACACCTGTGTCCCACAAGGGAGGGAGCAAACATAAACTGTCTGTCAACCAGTCTAGTACTGGGAATTTCATTGCAAGCAACAACATCTCGGCTGGGCGAGACGTCGTCTTC
Source organism: Thelonectria olida (assembly GCA_020736575.1). Taxonomy (NCBI): domain Eukaryota; kingdom Fungi; phylum Ascomycota; class Sordariomycetes; order Hypocreales; family Nectriaceae; genus Thelonectria; species Thelonectria olida. The sequence continues at coordinate 1,153 of JAGPYM010000144.1, read as the reverse complement.
GTGTTTAACTTCCCAGGCGGTAATGGTCTAGAGAACGAGAGAGATAAGACAAGGCTGGTTTCAGCGACCTTTCAGTTTGATGACTTGAACGCAAGGTAAACCTGTAGGGCGCCCTCGATACACTGTATCATACCAAACAAAATAGTCAAAACAAGGACCAAGATTGCCACCCAAAAGGTGTACCACTGGACTCCCTTCCTTCTGTCGTTCCACCATTGGCTGATCGTCTTTGGCTCTGCGTCGTCGAACACTTGCTTTAGAACAGTTATCCTATCCCGCCAGCAATGGAAGGCTCCAACGTGGCGAGTGTCTATTCGAAGACTACCGCAGGTGAGGATGGCGGGGTCAAGTCCTTCTCGCAGTTGGACACTTCGAAGCCATTTCCGGGTCGGCTGGTCAGATTGCGGGAAGAGTAGGGCCAGGGTACGCATCGTCTCCTTCATGACATGGTCTGGTATGAGAGATCTAAAGCGAGTGAATTCTGTTAGCAATCGATATAGAATGGCGTAGGGATCAAAGTCGAAAGATACATACGTTGCGTGCATTTGCAGAAAGGTGACGTGATGGAAAATAGAGACCTTCTGGTTGTCGTCCGTTAATCGTAAATGGTCGGCCAAATTTTCTGTCCACAATATCTCCAACCCGGCTATCCGACCCAAGTTTCGGGCCACGAAGAGCTTTTCAAGCCTGACATTCTCGTCCAGGGCCGGCTGAGACCCAAAGTGGCGTTCGACGCATTCCCGGAGGGAGCCAGACTCCCAGTCAACGCGGGTTCCTCCGGTAAAGCTGCACCCTAGACTCCCTACTTCCATCATAAGCGCCAGACGTGCAGTCAAGTCAATGGTCCCTTGAAGTGCTTTGTCATCTGGCGGCAATTCTCTGTTCCGGAGGTCCTCGTGGAGGCGTCGAAGAATTTCGTCCCGCTCCAGGTCTCGCTGAATCCATCTTGCTACAACAACAATGTCCTTATGCGTTCGGGCCGTTGCGTACCTTCCTCGATCGCTCAGGGCTTGTGCACTCTGATCAGCGTAGTATCGAAAGTATGCCTCGCTGGCTGTTTCGATATCGGATTGTAACTGGCTTCCAGCCCACAAGCCTAGCGACACTTGACAACGTGTGACACCCACGGGAGGATTTCTGAGGTCGTCATTTA
>JAGPYM010000143.1:0-18089 GCA_020736575.1 Thelonectria olida | reverse complement strand
AACTTATTAATTAGAATTTTTAGTTTATCCTTAAAATATTTAGAAAGGTCTTCTAGCTTATTATATAATTAATAAATATATAATAAGCTATAAGGAATAGTTATATAAAGCTAGCCCTATAATTTAATTAAAAGCTTTAAAAAGCTTAAAAAATCTTTCTAACTATTTTAAAGCTATTAATTATTATTACTAAAAGCCACCTTTTTAACTTCCTTATTATAGAATTCTTAATTATATAATTAATAGGATCTTTTAATAAAAGAGTAGTATTAATTATATAATAAGTTAAATTCCATTAGTAATATTATTTAAAATATTAATTAGTAAAGTAATAATAAAAAAAAACTAATAGAAATATAAAAAATAACTTATTTAAAAGAATTAATTTCTTATTAAAATGAGAAGGTAAAAAACCTTTTAATTTAAATTTATTAATTCCTTCTTCTAATAAGCTTTTACCCTCTTAAGTATATTTAATAATTATAACTAATTGTTTTAAATGGCTAATAAGAGCTAAAAGAAAATTAATATATATATATATAATAAATAAAATTAATAATTTACTATTAAAACTTAAAGTATTAAATTTAAATTCTTTTAAAGCTTTTAAACTTTCTAAAATATAATATTTATATATTTAAATAATAAAAATCTAAAAAATTAGAATCTAAACATTTTTTAACAATATCCTAAGCTATAATATTTAAAATATAACTAATATACCTAATATTATTTTTAAATAGCTTATTAAAGTATTTAAATAAATAGGATTAAAAGCATTTAAAAATCGATTATTATTTAATATATTATTTATAGTAATACTAATTTAATTAGTAAATATATTTAATAGAAATTCATTAAAACTTACTTAAAAATATTTTAAATATTAATAGAAGGATAAATATCTAAAGGATTTAAAAATTGCTTATAGATATATATTTCTATATAACTTTTATCTAAATAATTAAAGCCTAAAAAACTAGTTAGAAGGTTATTTTATAAGAATATACATACTAATTAATAAGCTTATATTCTAATTTAAAATTAGAATTAATATAAGTTAAAATAATATTTAAATAGGCATTTTAATTATTAGTAGTTTAAATATTAAAAATTATAGAAAATTTCCCTAATAATTTAATATTAACTGCTAATTATTAATTTAAGTTATTTAAATTTAAATTATAAGCCTTTTATAAAGTAAACTTAATTTTCTACTTATTAATTATAGGGAAATTATTAAAAAATAATTAGTATTTTCTTATTAGAAAATATAATAAATAGAAATAAAGTATTAAATACCTATTAAAATATTTTAATAGTTATTAAAAAGAAGAGCTATTTAAAGCTCTAAAAGGAAGGTTATTTTCTATAAGAAAATTAAGAACCTTTTAAATAGCCTCTTCTTTATTAAATAAAGAATTAATTCTAGGTTGTTTTTTTAATATTTAAATTACAGAAATTTCCCTAGAATTTGGGCTTAAAAGTAAATCTAGCTCTAAAATTTAATTAATATTAAAAATAGACTAATTAATAAAAAAACTTACTTCTTTTTCTAGAACCTTTAGATTGCTTATTATAAGTAATAGAAATATGATTATTCTTATAATACTATTAGAAATTAGAAGTAATAAAGCCTTGAATTTTAACAATTTGGCTAAAAGAATAACTATAAAAATTAAAATAAATAACTAATAATAGAAAATAACTTATATTATATAACTAATAATTATTTTCCTATCTTTTAACAGGTTGATTGGAAGAAGGCATCTAGTAAAAAGCTTATTTATACAAATATAGATTTTTAATTTAAAAGGGTCTTCTAATTTAAAATCCGGCTTATTAAATTTCGAATTTATAAAATTAGAATATAAAAAAGAAGAAATAGAAACTATTTTTTAATATTAGAAGATATATTTTCAGTCTTGTAATAGCTAGAAGAATCGGCCATTTTAGTAAAAAAGGCTAAATATATTAGTTAAATTAGTTAAAATAGTTAAATTGTTTGAATTGTAGTTAAATAAAAAGCTTGGAAATAAAAGTTATATTTATATTAGTTATTTTACTAGTAATTGATTTTTAATTATTCATTTATAATTATTAATTTCTAATAGTTGATTTCTAATAGTTGATTTCTAATAGTTAATTTCTAATAGTTGATTTCTAATAGTTTATTTCTAATAGTTAATTTTTAATTGTTAATTTCTAATTAAAACTCTATTTATTTTATATTTAGGTAAGTTAAGGTATTTTACTAAATAGGCCTAATTAAGTCTTAGAAAATAATAAAGTATAGAATATTATATTTTATTACTATTATATAATATAAATATTAAGGATTTATATTTTTCCTATTTAAATTAAATTACTTATATTATTTTTATAAATTAGCTTATTTAGGTAAATTAGTTATTTAAGTAAATTAAAGTATTTAAATACAAATACTAATAGAAGGCTTTTAAAAATTATTAAAGGTTAAAAGTATATTTATGTATAATTATATATTTTAAAACTAAAATCCTTATATTTTTAATAGTTATATTTAATTAGTTATAACTTCTTATATTATTTGGCTTATTTAGGTAAATTAGTTATTTAAGTAAATTAAGGTATTTAAATAAAAATATTAATAAAAGGCTTTAAAAAATTATTAGAACTTAATTTTAGAATTATATATAACTATAAATTATAAAACTAAAGTTCTTATATTTTTAGCAGCTATGTTTTATTTGTTATTATTTTTTATATTTTTTACCTTATTAAAGAAAATTAGAGTATTTTAAAAACAATCTAATTAAAAGGCTTTTAAAAATAAAATAAGGTTAGGTTTATAAATATATATATAAATATATTATAAAATTAAACTCCTTATATTTTTAATAGTTATATTTAATTAGTTATAACTTTTAAAATATAACTTAAAATACGCTTAAATTATTAATTTAATCTTAATTAAAAAAGTCTGACTTATTTAGTTAACTTTAACCAATTGACTATAATTAAAAAAGTGAATTAACTCACCCTTATAACTGGACTAAAAGTTACTAGTATAACTATAAATTAATTTACTAATTTCCAGTTACTTTAGTAACTGGACTTAAGTTAAACAAATTATAACCCTACTAATTAATAATTTAATTAATAAAAAGCTTATTACTATTAAGCTTACTAAATAGTATTATAAGTTTTTTAAACTATTTAAAAAGTCTAATATAATTAAAATAATTATACAGCTATTTTAAATATTAAATCTAATAAGAGTATCTAATTAACTTATATAAGTAATTAATTATATTAAAATATATATTATTTTTATTTCTAATAGGCTTATTTCTAATACCTAATAGCTAAAAATTACTATTATTTTTAATTAGTACTTTTACTTTCTAATTTAATTAATATTTTAAATTAAATATTATATTAAATAAAATTTATAATAAATTAAGGCTATTAAATATACTATTTATATTATAATTTTAATATCTATTCCTTTTTAAGAAAAATTATCTCTTATACCTAATCTTACTACTTAAAGCTAATCTTTCTTTTAACCTTTTATTAAATATTTATTACTTCCCTAACTTAATAACTTACCTATTCCTTTTAACTTTAGCTTTTAATTAAAAAGTCCCTCTCTTACACTTATAAAAATTAAATAGATTCTCTACCTATTATATAAGATAAGCCCCTAGCTTATTAAAGTCCTTTTTAAAAGATACTCTCTAGTCTCTAGTCTTATTTACTGACTACTTTTTAAACTAGTAAGCTAGCTCCTTATTTGCCTTAGCCTCTATAACTTTTAAATTTGCTATTTTAGCCTTATACTACTTTTACTATAATTACCCTATTAGTTATTTAAAATATAAATATTTATTATTAAAATTTAATTATAAGATTAAATACTTTTAAATAATTTAAGTCCCTTATACTTATAGTTATTTAATTAAATACCCTTACTATTAATTTTAAAAATAGAAAGGCAGATAAGACTAATAAGAATAATAAAAGAATAAGAGTAATAAAATAAAAGGATAATAATAATAATAGTAATAATTAATATTATTATATTTAATTATTAATAGTAATATTTATATTTTAACAAATAGGATTAAAAATATTTAAATAGATTAATTAAATTTATATTTTACTATTTAAGTCTTTTATATTTTTCTGTTTATATATTAACTTTTTACTTCTTATTACTACTAGTTTTTATTATTAAGCTTATATTATATAGTATTTTATATAACTTTTAAAATTTTAAAAGTAAAGTTAGCTTATATAGGGAGGTTTATAATAGTAATAGTAAGTTATTTATAGAGAATATAATAATAAGAATAGAGGATTTTATTAAAACTAATAAGAATTAAATAGTTTAAGCTTTTTATTAAATTAAATTATATAAACTTAAAAGGAAAGGCTAGAAACTTTTAAAAATAAATATTATACCTTTTTTATAGTTTTTATTAAGTTTTTACTTAAGTTTTTATAATTTATTTTAATATTTCTAACTTATTCCCTTTTAATTATTTAGTTTACCTATTTTCTATTTTACTTCTTATTTACAATTATAACTAATTGTAAATAAGAGTTAATTTTCTTTTAGGTTTCTATTACTCTATTTTTATATATTTACCTTTTATAATTACTTCTATTAGGGGTTAGGTTATATTATTGCTCCTACTATTAAAATAGTTATTTAAAAGGCTATAAAGGAAAATTTAAAAATATAAAGTAAGTTAAATAAATATAAAAGTTAAAAAAGTAAGGGGCTAAAAGGTTAAATAAAAAAGGAAAGTTTAAAAAAGGTTAAAATGGGTTTAAGGGCATTTAAACTAATAGAAATAAAATAAAATAATTAAATAGTAAAATATATTAAAAAGTTTATATAATAATAGAAATTATTAATTATAAAGTTAAATCTAGTTATAAATTTTCACTTTTATAGCTTTTTTTATAAAGTTTTATAATTTTAAATTAAAGGCTTATTTTAATTTTTTATTATAAATTTAACTTTTACTTTTCTTTATATAAACTATTAAATTAACTTATTTTAAGGTTTTTATTACTTTTTTTAAGCCTTTTAATATTTCTTATATATTTATTATTATTTTTATAATTAGTAATTTTTATTATTATATAAACTTTTAATATATTTTACTATTTAATAGCCTTATTTTATTTTTATTAGTTTAAATACTTTTAGATTTATTTTAACCTTTTTTAAACTTTTCTTTTTTATTTAAACTTTTTAACTCTCTTACCTTTTTAACTTTTATATTTATTTAATTTACTTTATATTTTTAAATTTTCTTTTATTACTTTTTTAAATAACTATTTAAATTATTACTATTATATAAAATACCTTTTAAAATTATAATTTATAAATATTTAATTAAATTATTTTAATAAATTACTTATTATTATTATTAATATAGTTTTTTTCTTTCTTTTTAAAAAGTTATATAAAGTTTTTAACTTTTTATTTAACAGAGTTATAATAATATAAATTAAAATTAAATAAAAAGGTACTTTTATATTAAAAGTTTAAAATAAGACTTTTTAAATATAGTTTATTTAATTAAAACTTTTATTTTAAAACTAATTATAAAGCTTATTTAAAAGCTTATTATAATAAATATAAAACTAGGGTTTAACTTATATTAACTCTTATTAAATATTTAAATTATTAGCTTTTTAATAATATTATTATTAAATATTAATTAAAAAACTATTTTAATTATTTTCAATTTTATAATTATAATTAAAAGATTTAATATTTATAAATATTATTATTATTATTATTAAAAAAGCTAATAATTTAAATATATAATAAAGATTAATATAACTTAAACTCTAGCTTTATATCTATTATAATAAGCGTTTTAATAGGGCTTATAATTAGTTTTAAAATAAAAGTTCCTATTAAATAAACCTTATATAAGAAACCTTATTTTAAGCTTTTAATATAAAAGTACCTTTTTATTTAAGTCTAGTTTGTACAATTTAACTAATAATATAATATATAATAGTTAAAATACTTAACCTTGTATTAATTAAATATAATATAATTTAATTAAATAATAGAAATTATATAATTACTTATTATATATTAAAATATATAAATTTCTTTAAATATATTAAACTAATAAAAGATTTTAATAAGTATTTAAAAGAGTTATAACTTTTAAATATTCCTATATTATTTAATATAAATATACTATTAAATATTAATTAAAAATTAATCTAATAGTTTTAAGTTATTATTTATTAAAATAAGTATAATATTAATATATAATAAAGGTTAATATAAGTAAAACCCAGCCTTATATCTATTATAATAGCTTTTTTATAAGATTTATAATTAGCTTTTAAATAAAAATCCTTATTAAATAAACTTTACTTAAAAACCTTATTTTAAGCCTTTAATATAAAAGTACTATTCTTTTAAACCCTAGTCTATATAATTTAACTAATTATATAATATATAACTTAATATAACTAACTTTATACTAATTAAATAAATATAATTTAAAAAGATAATATTAATATAATAGCTTAATATTTATTTAATTATATAGATTTTTTAAATATATTTATTTAATTAGAAAGCTTAAAAAGCATTTTAAATAGTTATAACTTTTTAATATCCTTATATTAGCTAATATAAATATACTATTAAAGTAATATAAAGGATTAATTTAGTTCTTTTAGGCTGCTATATTCTAATTAAAAGACTAAATATATAAAAAGATCATTTTAAATCTTTAATAGGAAAGTTAGCTAATTTAATTACCTTTTAATTAAATAAGAAATAATAAGCTTAATTAAAATTACTAATTATTTCTTTAAAAAATATAAGGGCATAACTTAAAGCTATAGCTCTAAAAGCTATTATATATAGTAGTAATAATCAAATAGTTGCCTGAAAGGCTATAAAGGAAAATTTAAAAATAAAAAGTAAGTTAAATAGGCGAGTGGATATAAGGGTTAAAAAGTAGGGGGGGGGCTAAAAGGGTTAAATTAAAAAGGAAGTTTAAAAATAGGTTAAGTGGGTTTAAAAGCAATTAAGCTAATAGAAATAAGTAAGGCAATTAAATAGAAAATATATAAAAGAGTTAATATAATATTAAAAATTACTAATTATAAAAATAGTTTTAAATTATAAGATTTTAATTAAAAGACTTAATATATATTAATACTATTATAACTTTCTTAAATAGAAAGTTAAAAACCTTATATAACTTTTAAAAAGAAAAGTAAAACTTATTTTAATAATAATAATAAGCAATTTATTAAAATAATTTAATTAAATACTTATAAGCTATAGCTTTAAAAGCTATTATATATAATAGTAATAATTTAAATAGTTATTTATAATAAAAGAAAAGTTTAAAAATAAAAAGTAAGTTAAGTAAATATAAGAGTTAAAAGAGTAGGGGGCTAAAAAGGTTAAATAAAAAAGAAAAATTTAAAAAAGATTAAAATAAAATAAATATTATTATAACCTTTTTAAATACAAAATTAAAAACTTTATATAATTCTTTTTAAAAATAAAAAGAAAACTATTTTAAAAATAATAATAAATTATTTATTAAAATATTTTAATTAAACTTTTATAAAATATAATTTTAAAAGCTATTATATATAATAATAATAATTTAAATAATTATTTAAAAAATTATAAAAAAAATTTAAAAATATAAAATAAATAAAATATATATTATTTATTAAAATATATTTAATATTAAAATATAATAAAAATTAATATAAATAATATTTAATTTTATATTTATTATAATAAGCTTTTTTAAAAAGTTTATAATTAATTTTTATTTATAATTAGTAATTTCTATTATTATATTAATTTTTTTAAATTTTCTTTTATTTATAAAAATTTCTATTTAAAAGCTAATTATAAACTTTATAAAAAAGCTTATTATAATAAATATAAAATTAAATTATATTTATATTAATTTTTATTATATATTAATATTAAATTTATTTTAATAAATTATAATTAAGTTTTAAATAAAGTTTTTTATTAAATATATTACTTTTAAAAAACTTTATTTTAAATTTTTAATATAAAAAAAATTATACTTTTTAATTTTAATTTATATAATTTAATTAATTATATAATATATAATTTAATATAATTTATTTTCTATTAATTAAATAATTTATAAAAATAATATTAATATTATAATTTAAATTTATTAAATTATATAAATTTTTTAAATATATTTATTTAATTAAAAAATTTAAAAAATATTTTAAATAATTATAATTTTTTAATATTTTTATATTAATTAATATAAATATATTATTAAAAATTATATAGAAATTTAAATTAATTTTTTTATTTATAAATACATAGTTTTTTTAAATAACTATTTATAATATTTTTTAAATTTTATATAAATATTTAAAAATTATATTTTTTTTAAATTTTTATTAAAATCTTTTATTAATTAAATAAATATATAAATATAAAAATTAAATAAATAAATAAATATAAAAATTAAATAAATAAATAAATATAAAAATTAAATAAATAAATAAATATAAAAATTAAATAAATAAATAAATATAAAAATTAATTAATTAAAATTTTTATATTTAAATTAAAATAAATAAATAAATTAATTAATTAAATAAAAAATTATATAAAAAAGTTTATATAATAATAAAAATTACTAATTATAAATATTTTTTAATATTATATATTTTTTAATATACTTTTTTAAAAATAATTTAAAATACTTTTTATAATTTTTAAAAGCTAGTAAACTATTTCTAGGAAGTATTATATAGTAAAGCCACTTATTATAAAGCTCTATAAGGCTCGAGTCGCTCCAAGACTCTAGAAGAAGTCCGCCGGCTGCGGGAGTCCATAAAACGTTCCTCGCAAGGACTTTGAATGCGAACTCGGGGGTTCACGGTTGAACGCTGGACGCTTTCGTGAACACATCCGACGATAGTTTTAGAGATCCGGTTTGCTTCCTCAACAGTTTCTCTGCGAGGTGTGTCCTGAGGCGAATGACTCTGAGGTAAGGTCGATCCCTGGCTGCTAGTAGCAAGAGTTGGGCTGGGGAGGGAGAACAGTTATGGCATAGAGATAACGGTAGAATAGAGGAAGTGTACAGTGGTAGGTGGTCTTCTCAGTGGTCTGGCTGGTCAGTGGGTCGACTCGGGACTGTGGGTGTTGTATCTTCCGGGTCGTGTGAGGGACGTATTGAGCAGTGTAGGACTGTTGGAGGTTGGAAGTTGGGGGTGATGCTGGTGAGCTGTGTAGCTGATTTGAGTCTGGGAACGAAACGGAAGGGACTGTCGGGGAATGAAGAGCGAGGCTCTACAAGAAAGAGCCATGTATCTTTGTACTCTCGGCGAGTAGAAAAGGCCAGTTGATGGAGTCTCCCCAGTCGGATAGGAATACCCAAGCCAGCTGGTTTGACAGGCTTTGCTCTCTGATCCAATATTTTGTTCAAATGCTAGGTCCCACTGTTACCAGACAGCCGGGACTTAAGAGCAGTCAGCTGACGAGAAAGTAATTCGCTGAAGCTAGCCACAATTTCCTGATGCCCGACACGTAATTGCAGTGTTGGTTTCCGCCTTGGCTTCTTTGGCCTGTTGGTGTAGAAGGTCCCTGGAGGTTTTGGACTGAGGAGACTTGACTTTTGAGAACGGAGCTATACGATGGTCCGAATTTCTGACCATCTTATGGTCTATTTCCTTTATTCGTGGGGTTACATGTCTTAGGTCAGAAAGAGCCTGGAAACGAGCATCTGCATCGCGATATTGGATATCTGTCTCAACGGCAGACAATCTGTCGTCTCCCCAACTACAGCAGATGTACCAACACGACGTCGGGGCTGTGCTTCAGTGTCAATAAGCGTGTCCCCATATCTTCAGAGTTAAGCGACAGGCCATGGTCATGCAACTCCGAACACATCGGACTTCCGGTGGGTGCTGGGGGAGAGCAGATGTGTTGTGTTGATGACCGGGTGTATCGCTATTTTGGAGCAGGAGGCCCTTGTAATGGAATATGGAAGCCTAGCAGCATCACCTCTTCATCATCTGGGTAAACGACGAGGATATTCAGACTGCGAGTTTAGACATCGCTGTGTGATGCTCTGGCTCAGATATCAATGACCTTGATCAGAACTGGTAGTCTAGTTATTTGACACTTTTACAGCTTGGATTGCGAAATAATTATGCCATAAATTGAAACTAATCTATGTAGGCTTTTTGAGGGAGATGTTGGGCACAGCGTTAGATCAAATACAGCCAAGGAGCGTTGAAACTGGACCGCAATCAAACCGTTTCCTTTGCCCACCCTTGCCAGCCTTCCAGCACCCTTCTATTCGCTATGACTGCAACGACTTCCAAAAACACGATCGCTGTCACGGTCTCTACGCCGCTTGCTCCATTCTCGGGCAGCGAGGGCAGTTATATGCTCCCTCATCACGCTCAGGAGATCGAGCGCCTACGTCGTCAGCACCATTTCATGAACTTGACTACAGGCGGCCAGTTGGTTGTTGTCCCTTCAATTCATAGTCAAGCCTCTCTGAGGGTTCTGGACTCGGGCGCTGCGGATGGTATAATCCTCACTCTAGAAACACAACTACTTGGAAACTAAAAGTCGCTCAGGTTTTTGGCTCAACGATCTCACTCGCCAACCTCCATCTCATGACTCGGAACTTTACAGCGTCGATATTGGCTCCGCTCTATTCCCTCCATCACCTTCTGGCTCAAGTGGTGCTATTAACCTTAGTAGCCACGATATTCGTGCACCATTTCCTCCCTCTTGGAATTGGGCCTCCACGTTTGATATTGTCCACCAGCGCCTACTTATCTGGGGTATCAAGGCCTCAGAGTGGCCTCAAGTGATCTCTAACCTGGTGGCGATTCTAAAGCCAGGCGGCTATATCCAGCTCGTTGAGGCTGAGTGGATTGACCCGCGGGACCCAGCCGATGCCGTCAAGCGGCCGCAGTTGCGAAAGCACGCTGCACTACAGGAGTGGTCAACTGCCAGCTTTGGAATGGATATTCATATAGCATACAAACTAGGGAGTCTACTGAAGGAGGCCGGCCTAGAGGATGTAAGCAAGATACAATTTGATCACGGTTACGGTAATTGGGCAACAGCGGAGAGGATAAGAAGAACAATTCTGCCGAGTTATGGGTCGAGTGTTTCCAAAATTCCGATGAGAAGATTCCACGCAATTTTTCTCTGCCTTGCCTGCAATATTGAAGCTCTTGGTTAGCTGATATCTACTCAGGAGCTGGAATTCCTGGCGTCGCAGCTAACCCAAAGGAGTTTCATCAGTTTCTTGATGCCCTAGAAATTGAGATCAAGACTTACGGATATCGTCCCAAGTTGAATTTTATCTATGGGAAGAAGCCGCTTGCTTCATAGCGAGTGGTTAACTTGACCACGGAGGAAACAGTTCCTGAATAAGCTCTCCTTCTTTTCTTCAATCTACGAGACCATGGGCATAGCAGACCGATAATTCACGCAACATTTCAAGTCTCCGCTAGGATAATATGTTCGTAAGAATAGCAATTAAATGCAATCTCACTGTGATGGTAATTACCTAATTGGCTTGTGCATTTCTTTTGGGATGATAGTCATATTCAAACCCAACGGTGATGGCACAGACAATTTTCCTCACGAAATCACCCGTCGACTAGACATTGAATGCAAACGTATGAGTAAAGATAGGTAGCTTGAAATATACTGCTATAAACTCTTATCATTTGCGAATGCGATAAATTACTAAAAAGTCCAGCCATTCCAGTAATTAAGTCCAAGCGAGTTGTTTTAATTAGTTACTAGCCATGCTTCCTCATAAACTCCCCAAACTGTTTCACCAAGGTCAACACCTGCTCTCGTGATAATCAAGGATCACAAAGTGTCTAGTACTACTACCCAAGATCATTCGTACGTCAATCAATACATTCCATCACATCATCGCCAGTTTGTTCAATGTGAATACCACCAAGGTGACTCTCAAGACTCCTGTGGGCAATGTACGTCTCTTGCAACTTCACCAGCATATCCTCCACCCGACGCGTCTTCACTCCCTTTGAAGTCGTGAACGTGTTCGCATGGCACGGGCCATTCATCCAGATAGGGATATGGCCGCTAAGTTGGACTACCCTAATGATACCACGCGTTCATGGCCCAGACGGGCGATGATGGTAATTTTTCCGTGCTGAGCTCGACCGGGAGCCAACGCATTGAGAAGCGCAACAACCCCCGTTGTCGTAACTGATGGACCGATCTTGACTCCAACAGGATTCCTCAGGCCTCGAGCATACTCAAAGTGGGCGCCGTCCAGTTGGCGAGTGCGCTCACCAAGCCAAATAGTCGTGGCGGAAAGATTGTAATGATCATAGTCAGAGCAGAAGATAAAGAGCCTCGTGAGATGTGTATAAAGTAGCGCCGCTGTTAGATTTTGAAGGGGGAGACGGTAAGTCAGGGACGTGTCGGATGGTGTTCTGAGACGCGGCAGAATAGAAATACCCAAGCTAAAGCCTGTTGGGATCAGGTGCTCGTTCGTTTGGGCTTCCGAATTGATGTTATGATCCTCGAAAGGCGAAGACTTTCTCGTCAGAAGGGAGAATCTCAAAGGTTTTTGGGCGCGGTTTGGCGTACTAGCCAGCGATGCGGCCAATGAGGATTACCGTCTTGCCAAGCGCTTCCTCTATTGTGACTCTGCTGTCGCAGGAGTGCGACTTTACGCTTGATGATGTCGTATTGAACATCATGGAAACTTTCGGCGCAGTCGTCACCTTGAATAACAAACTCGCAACCAATGGCAACGTGGTACAGCTTTATGTAAATCTGCTCGATCTCAGAGTGGCTTATAAGCGGAGGAAGCCTCTTCAAATAGGAGTATGCATCGTTAAGTGCTTCGGTATCGCTGTACTCGACAGCCCGTGCGACATCCATTGAGCGCCACGACTCAGGAGTCCATGAATTGGTGCTTCGAACAGGTGAGTTGATTTCCCGGACCCTCGTGGTTATTATCTCCGTCTTGATTCTTGGAAAGCTAGGAGGAGACCGGAGCTCTGGGGCATGGCGCTGCACAGTTGTCAGTATCACTTGCCACCAATTTTTTAAGGGGGTTGACGAGAACGTTTCACAACTAACCTGGCTCTCGTAACGTAACATAGCAATCGGTGACGACGGTCCTATGCAGCGAACTTGTTGTTGGTTGGTCTTCAAAGGGGGCATGTACTCGGCCTGAGGGTCTTCAACTTGGGCGAATGCTACCCCGGAACCTTTTCTATATTCCCACGCTCAGTCGTCGTTGAACACGGAGGCGCTTCTGTAGGCACTCAGCCGTTATATGTCCTTCGCTCTCTGTCACTGTGAACCTTACAACTCACACATCCACTCACACACCTCATCAACGGAGCGAAGCTGATCTCCACTTTCACTAGATTTTGCATGATTGCATCTTACAAAAGCGCGTTTCAGTCAATAACTTTCCTTGAGAACCCCAGGCGAGTGGGAGATGGAGAGCCCAATAATTTTGGCAAAATCAATGATGGGGAGGTTTGCTGTTCCGTTGACGGCCATGTTTAAGGTGCTTGAAGAAACATATGTGATTGATGGTGTTGGTTGATGCTAAGAAATTATGTCAAGATGCAGGTAAATCTGAGGTAATTATCTAGACTTGGGTTAAGTCTGAATTTATGAAGTTGTAGACGGGCTAGAGTCATTTAGTTATGTTTGAGATAGCTTCATTCTCGTCATCTGTCGAGTGGCGTTCAAGAGGTATTCCACTTCTATGCATTCCTCGCACTACCTGACCTGGGTGCCTAGGTACCCAGGCAGATGTGACCATGTCGAAGCTGATTGTGTTAAACCTGGAGAGTGCATTGTGAGGCAAAGTCAGTAAAAGGTTTCTTTTCTTTCAACTATCCAAGTTATGCATTTACCCAATCATCCCATCCACCGAAGCATCCATCCAAGTCCGACGTTGCGTGGTAAGGCACGTCATCGCCGTGAGACATGGCGTGGTAAGGGATAGATATCCAACCGGAAAACTAAGAAGAGCCGACTCGGATGTTTCTCCCCTTGATCGTCGATCTAGGCATTACTGTAAGGCAGAGGCGTAGTGCCGTACAGGCATTCTCGGGCCATCACGAGCCGTGGAGTTGTTCGTCCGTGACTCCTCATGAGCCAGGGCTTCTATGCACTCAACCTGCGGGCTCGGACGTGTGCAAAGCCTGCAGTATGATAGGAATGATTCCAAAATTGCGTCAAAATATTTCCAAGGCGATCATACAGTAGACAGCGCAAACTTTGGCTACTTGATACATGATAAGTTGATATGTGCGGTGTTACACCGACGCAACTGACGAGCTTGCTGTGATGATGAACGAATTTATGCTACGGTATTTGAATAAATGTCCAACATCTAGAGACAAATAAGTGTAGCTTGCATTTTGCTACCAAGTGTTTGAATCATCAATCGCAGCAGTTCCACATATTCCAACATCGTATCTTTCTTCCATCAATCTTGAAGATGGTTTTCGAGTCTAGGCCCCCCAAGGTTGACCCTCCTGCTACGGTTGTATTCAACTTCATCTTCAATACTTCCCGGGAAGATTATCCTAGTGACAGAGTCTTATATCGTGTGCATGAGACCAGCGACACTCTGACTCTTGAAGCACTGGAGACCAAGAGCCGTCAATTGGCCACTGTCCTGGCCAACAAAGACGGCATCCGACCGAACAATGTTGTCGCTTTCTTGGCCAACAACTCCGTAGGTACAACATTCGCGGATTTCAGAGCCATCTTTCTCACAGCTTGAAATAGATTCATTATCCTGTAGCATCCTTTGCAGTTCTTGCCACCGGCGCGACAATATCTCCAATCCCAGTCCAGCGTGGCCTTGACGCGAAAGCAATCGTCCCAAGACTGGAACAGGCCGAAGCCAAGCTCATCGTCACTGATGAGAATCTGGTCTCAATCACCACAGGAGCAGCAAAGGCCTATCATGACCTCCCTCTCATCAGCTTGACTGGTACTCCCGATGGCACCTCCAATATTGAGGAGCTGCTATCAAAAGAGTCCGATCTATTTGATGGCTTTCATCTATCTGGAAAAGAGAAGACAGAGGAACACAATAACTTTATCTACCGCACAAGAAGTTCTTCCGGCAATGTCAAGTCCTTCCTCACAACGCATGCACACTGGGCGGCAAACCTTCTGACTGCGCGGTTGACTGTCCCAGCCGACACGAACCCCGAGAAAGACGTTTGGATCTCTTCTCTCCCATGTGCCTATGGAATCAACGCCAAGCTGAACCTCGGCCTCAATATTCTCCTCGGAATTCCGGTGATTATCCTGTCCAAACCATTTGACCAGTCTTCCTCTCACCTCATCGATGAACATGGTATCACATTCTTATTTGTCACACCACCGCTAGCAGCTCAGATTGCCAAGACGGAGAAGAAAGGCGGTGCCACATATAAGAGCATCAGGTGGCTTCTAATGGCTGGAGCTCCTGTCCACTCCAAGATTCGCGACTCTGTGCAGGAGAAGTTCAACGGTGTCCGTCTCTGTATCGAATGGGGTACAACAGAGACCCTGCTCATCGCACTGCAAATTGATGAAGCTTCTTCCGTGCCTGGGTCCAGCGGTACGCTAGTCAACGGTTTGCAGGCGAGAGTTATTGACCTTGAAACGGGCAAGGAGAGTTATTGACCTTGAAACGGGCAAGGACCTGGGACATAACCACCAGGGCGAGATCCTCGTGAGAAGCACCCTAGCTAGGTTTGCAGGGAACAAGGACAACGCAGAGGCGAGCAAGGATTTTGACTCCGAGGGTTGGTTCCACTTTAGAAATGTTGGATACGTCGACGAAAACTCTAATGTCTTCATCATTGACCGACTAAAGGAGCTTTTACGTGTAGGGGATGGCTACGGGACCCATGCTTTAGCAGAAGAGTTTGAAGCTGTTCTCTTTGATCACCCGGCAGTGGCAACGGCGATTGATGTGGGTATACGTGACCAAGAGCCCCAGCAAGAGCACCCTGCAGCCGTTGTCGTTCTACGGCCCGAAGCTGAACAAAGGGTCGATCAGAGTAGAAAGAAAAGAGGCCCTCGTAGAACTTGCGGAAGAACTCGAGGCTTATGTCCAAGAGGAGCTAGGTAGCTTCAAGAGACTCTCAGGCGGCGCTGACTTCGTTGAGAGGTATCCGTACGTGAGATACAAGATCAACAAGAGAAAGCTGAAAGAGTTGGTAAATATCGGGCCAACAACTGACAGGTCTGCTCGCTGGGTTGAGGTGGCCGTCTGATTTGGTATTATATGACTAGGTATGGATGGCTCTATCATCCGAAAGCACGGATTACCAAATCATTAGGAAAGTGACAAGACAAAAGTCTGGCACCAGCACTCCTAACCTCACGCCTAATATCACACTTGAATGCTGCATGTGGGTGGTGCCGGACTTGTAAGCTGCCATAGTAGTAGTGTCTGCATATGACATTGAAATCTCAACTTTTGTTATTTGCGCCTTCGTTTCCCAACTCTCCCCTGACCTCTGCACCAGTAGCACTTGGTTTTCTACTGCTCCCTTTTCGAAGATTCCAACTAGGCCGCCTGAAGGCTGGCATGGTTTCCCCCAAAGGTCCCTGCCCTATGCTCTCGCTGCGCTCTGTACGCTCTGTTGTCTGGGCAAAAGACGTGCTACTTTTTCGAGCTTTCGACACCTCGACAAGACGGTTGAGGATGCTGAACTCGAGTTTGAGTTTGACGCTGTATACAAAAACCTTGTAGCTTGTCTGGAGTCGATACAGATTTGCGTACTCCAAGGCCAAGATGGGGCCATCGAGTGCAGCAACAAGGATGCTGACGACAAGAAGGTGTCTCAGTAAGTGTCGGTACTGGCGGTTCGAATCTCGTCCGGTAATGGCCGTAATTCGAAGGATCTTTGTTGTCTCAAAAATGTATAGTCCGGAAATGATCATTTCCTGGAGGAAAAAGAGGGTGATTTGGATTTTTTCGTACACGGAATAGGGCTTTGTGAAGCCCCCTGGATTCGCAGAGTTCGCGCCGTAAACCAGAACGGTAGTAGGGACATGACAAATGATGACATTGACAACAATCATGACCCGAACAGCCTTCAGCCACGATCTCTTGTCCAACACCAGGTGGAGTCGAGAATACAGGACCGCAGCCTGGCCGGTTACCAGGGGCCACCAGCCGAGGATGATGAATGTCACGTAGACATAGCTATTCGTGCTTGGTCGGAAGTTCTTGAGAAGGAAACCGGCTGAGTAGAAGGGTATGCCCCACGTAGCGAATATAAAACTCCAGAAGTAGAGGCCTGTCCGTCTCTTGAAGGTAGTGAGGATGATGAAATTGAGTTCAAGGAAGTTGTATATCGAGATTGCGAGAAAGCAAGCAATGACAAATGCCGTGGGCCCAGTGAGAATAGAATTGCTGTCGACGGTTTCCACGGCCATTTCTCTGCTCAATCTTCAAGGGGCGGACGAAACTGTCCGAAACACGGAGCGATGTGCGTGCGTGGCTGAACCGAGTAGTCAATGCGGCACGCCGCACAAGGAGAGCCGCAAGAACTAGGGAGCACTCCAGCAGTGGCGCCGTGTTTTTCGGTAAGGTCGAGTCATCAGCTGCGATAACGCTTGAGGTGGTAAATCATACTCCAAGAGGAGATGCAAAGCACAAAAGGGCAGGTTGGAGGGGGTTCTTGGCTGACATATGCAACGAAAAGCTTGACATGGCGATGGCTGATCAGGGATGGCAAACCAGACACGTGATTCCAAGAATTGCAGAGGGAATTGACCACAGACGCGACATCCGTCAGATGCCAATCGGCAACCTTGGAACGTCATCCTCGCTCTTTATGTCATTTCGAATTCGCATCCGTCTTCTTTAGTCCGCGACGGTTAAGCGCCGCGTCTCCACCATCCCTCAGGATAGAAATCTACAAGCCAATCAACGTGTCTGAGATTCAGGTCAGCTGGCAGACGCTTTGCTGGAAAGGGGCTCGTCTGCGCCACGCTCTGCAACATCGGGCCCCAAACAGCGCCATGA
>JAGPYM010000142.1:0-18101 GCA_020736575.1 Thelonectria olida | reverse complement strand
TTTATATATACCCCTACTATCTTTATATATACTCCTCTTTACCTTTAATTAATTTAATAACCCCTAGCTAAAACTCCTTATTTATTAGAATTCTAATTAAGTCTAATTCCCTTTCCCTTACTTATATTATTTTAATATACCCCTTAGTAGGCTATTACTACTTTTAATAGCTTACTATTAGTTTTTAATATAATTTACTTAGTTTTAATATATATTTATTATACTTACTTTTTAATTTTATTAACTTTTTATATAATAGTAATTTACTAATATAATACTATTTATATATTTATAAAATAGTAATAAAAAGTATTATATTTTTTATAAAAAGGCTATTAAAATACTATATTACTTATAAAAAGGAGGCTACTTTTATTATAAATAGCTAAAAATACTTATAAGTAATATATATAGCAGCTAATTGTTACTATTATTAAACTCCTACTATTCCTGCCCCCTACTATTATAAATCTTTATATTCCTAATATTAAATTATTAAAATTAAAAAGGAGAAAATATAATAGAAAATAAGAAGCTTTTAATAAAATACCCCTCCCCCTCCCTAGGCCTAACTATTCCGCCCCTACCCCTAACCCCTAACCCCCTGCCCTACCTTATATTTTATATAAGTTTTTACTATTATATATAAATAGTTTAATTTATTATAATTAAAAAGATTTTCTATTAGTACTATTATATATATGCCTATTATTTATTTTTATACTTTTCTATTTTATTTTAAATTATTTAATATTAGTATATTTTTAAATATTTCTAATAGTATTTATATTAGTTATTATATTCTTTTATTTTACTAATACTTACTAATATTTACTTTAATTATAATATATTTTTTATAATAAGAATTTTTTAATATAATACTTCTTTTTTATTTTTTTAATATTTTTAAAAAGAACTATTTAAAATTTAAATATAAATTTAAAAGATTTAAAAAGGTAATAAGTTAGTTATAGCCTATTTTATTAATTTATATAAAAAGTTTATATATATTACCTAATATATTAAAAATAATATTTAAAATATTTTTAGCCCTATTATTATATATTTAATATATTTCTAATCTAGCTTTTTATTTAACTAGTGTATTATTATATTTTATAATAATAGTTATATTTAATTACTAATTTAAAATTACTCTACTAGCTTTTAAGATTTTTATATAAACTCTATTACTATTATTATATAAATATAATTATATTTTATATAAGTTTTATACTTTCTTTTAAATAAGTATAAAATACTACTGCCGCCCTTTTAATAATAAGTAGCTTACTTTTAAATAGTTTACTATTAAATAAGGTTTATATTATAGCTATTAAAAAGCTTATTTAAGTTTATTTTTATAATTAATAATTCTATTATTTAGTTTTAATTATATAATAGTAAAATAGTCCTTTAGTTTAATTAAAAAAAGGTAATAACTATATATAAAACTATTTAAATTTTCTAATTTACTTACTCTATTCTACTATTTATTTTAAGTAGAAGCTATAAATAGAAGTTATTTAACTTTTATAAGTTTATAAAATATAGCTTAAACTTTCTAACTTAATCTAACCTTTTATTACTAATAATTTATAATAGAAATTTATAAAAATACTACTAATAGTCTTTAAATTGCTTTATATATATTTTAGCTATTATTAATATTATAACTTTTATTAAATATATTTAAAAAGATAGTTTATAATAACTATTAAATATTATAAGTTATCTTCTTTTTACTAGTAAATTTATTATAAAATTAACTAATATTTATAACTAGTATTTATTTATAATAAGTAGTAGCTAGATAATTTTTAATACTAGTATTTTAAATTATAACTACTAATATAATAGTAATTTTAAACTAGCTATATAACTTTTAATAATATTTTATTTTAATAGTAATTATATTATAAGGTAAGAAAAGTTATATTCTTCCTAATATAACTATTACTTTATAAACTTATTATATAATTATTATTATAAGTAGCTCTTATATAAAATTAAAAGCAGTTTTAATATATAAGTACTTTTTATATATTTAGCTTATAATTTATAATTTATTTTATTATAATAGCTTTTTTTAAAAATTTTCTCTATTTATTTTATATAATAAGAGCCTAGCCTTATAAGTTTTATTTCCTTATACTATTTAATTTTAAAAGGATTATAAGTATATATTTATAAAAATTATATTTCCTACTAGTAGCTACTATTACTCTTTTACTTAAGCTCCCTTTTAAGCACTAGTTATAATTATACTACTTTTTATATTATATATAGCACTTTCTTATAATATGCCCTATACTATTATTTATAAATTAAATTAGCTATATTATCTAGCCTATTTTAGTTTATTATTACTTACCTCTTACTCCTTTTAAAAAGAGTATTAAGCTAGTATATTTTAATTTTAACTAATATTTTAAAATATAATTAAATAGTAATAAATTCTATTTAATATATTTACTATTTAAAAATAAGCTTTAACTTAATAAAATATTTTAAATTTTTATAATCTATTAAAATAATAAATAAATTAGCTGTGCCCTAAAGCTTTAATAATTATACTAATAAGTAAGAAATAATAGCTAGTAGCTTCTTATTATAAATTATATAATTTCATTTAGCTATTAAAAGGTAGGTAAAATAATAAGCTATTAAGTATAAAATGCCCTTTATATTAACTTATAAAAGGCACCCTTCTAATACTTACCTAAGCTATTTACTTTTATAATTATATCCTTTTTAAATCTATTAAATAAGAACTAAATATAAAATAAAAATAGTTTTTATTCTTTTAAAAGTATTATTCTCCTTTTCTATTTAGTAAAAAGGCACTCCCTTTTTAATAAAATAAATTAAAAGGCTAATAATTTTTAAAAAGTTTAAAATAAATTTATAATAAAAATTAGTAAATTTTAAAAAGTTTTATACTTTTTTACTTTTATTAGTAGTTTTATACTTATATTATTAAAATCTTTTTAAAATTAAAATAAATAGTAACTTTATTTTATAATAAAATAAAATATTTAACTTTTTTATTATAAATATATACTTATTTAAATTAATATTTAACTTATATTATAAAAGTATTTAAATATTATTTAAACCTTTTTTATATAATTATTCTAACTGCCTTAAAATAAACTAGTATATTATTTAAATATACTATTATAAAATCCTAAAGGAAGTTTCTAATACCTTATTAATATACTATTAAAAGGTTACTAGCGCTCTAATAAGCTAAAAGGGTAACTAGCTATTTAAAAAGGCTAAACCTTATTTAAAAGGCTATTAAATACTTATTACTTTTAGCTATATATATATAATAAATACTATATATATATTTAGTTTTATAAACTAATATATTTAAAAAGAAAATAAAAGTCTTTCTAATTAAAAGTAAAAATAATAGTTTTAAAATATAATTTTATTTAATATATAATAGTTTATATAAAACTACTAGCTTTTATTTACCTTTTTTATAATAGAATAATATAACTATTAAAAAGGCACTTATTTAAATCTATTTCTTATTTATAAGGTTTATAATTTACTTTTATAATTTAAATAAATAGTCTTT
This sequence comes from Thelonectria olida, assembly GCA_020736575.1. NCBI lineage: Eukaryota > Fungi > Ascomycota > Sordariomycetes > Hypocreales > Nectriaceae > Thelonectria > Thelonectria olida. The sequence continues at coordinate 14,509 of JAGPYM010000142.1, read as the reverse complement.
TAATATATTATATAATAGGCCTTATAATAGTTTTAAATTGTATTTATTTAGCCCTTTTTTTAACTAGATATAATAATTACTTATTTCTAATATAAGGGGAGGGCAGATGCCTTTTTTTATTAAAAAGATTAGTAAATTCCTAGACCTCTTTAAGTAGCCTTTTAAATAGGTCTACTTACCTATTTTTACTATTATAATACTTATATTTTATATCTTACTTATAATAGTTTAAAATATTATTATAATCTTATAAATACTTATAAAAAGGAAGGATAATTTAACCTCCTCTATTTTATTTTCTATTAAAAAGGGTAGTAAAAATTAAACTTATAACTCTAATTATTTAAATTTTAAATAATTATATTATAAATTTTTTATAATTATTCTTTATATTTCTAATTTTTAATTTTTATATTTTAAAATAATATAAATATTTTAATATTCTATTTAAAAGAGTTTAAGATTATATTTTATATAAGTTTTAAAATTATATAAAATAAGGCTAGGCACTTCTAATTATTAATATTTAATAAGGTATATACTATTTATATAATCTTTTACTTTTAATTTATTTTACTATTATACTTAAGCTTTATAATATAAATAGCTAGACCTATTTTAAGCTAGCTTTTAGGCTACTTATTTACTTATTATATTATAGCAGTTATATTTAAAATTAATAAAATATTAAAAAACCTAAATTATTAAATAAATTAAAACTATTAATAAGATCTATTTATTTAATTTTCTATTTTTTATTCTTTTTTACTATTATTTCTTTATTTTTTTAATATATTTCTATTCTTTTATAATAACTAATAGTATAATTAGTAAGCTAATATTTACCCTTATATAAAACTTAATTAAAAATATAATATTTCCCTTTTCTTTTAAATTTAACTTTTATTAATTACTATTAGATTAATATAAATATATTAAATATTATTAGCTATCTTATTATAAATAAATATAATTACTATATAATACTTATTAGATTTATAATAAAAGCATTTGCCCTTCTCTTTTATATATTAAAGACAATTTAAAAGACTTATTATACTTATTTTACCTAATTTTTAAAAGTTAGGGAGGCTCTATAGGATCCTTAGCCCCTAATATCCCTACTACTTTAGCTATAAACTGTTCTAATTATATTTACACTTAATATTAGTATATTCCCTTTTTAATTTATTATTAATAATAATATAATTATACTCCTTTCTAATACTAATTATATTTAATACCTCTCTTTTAATTTATAGAATTTAATTTTAATTACTACCTTTTTATATATATAAAAGGCTACCTTATAATTAAAATAATTAATTTTTTTATTTAAATAATATTCTTTTATTTTCTATTTAATATATTATAAAATTAAAATAATTTACTTTTATTTAACTATTTTAAACCCCTATTTAAACTAGAAGCTATTTAAATTACTAGTAAAAGTTATAAAATATTTTATTTTTTCCTTATTAAATATATTATAAATTTAAAAGGGCTTTTTTCTTTTTATAATTTATAAAGTAAAAGAATATAATATATTTAATAAATATTAATAAGTTATATATATTATACTACTTGCCCCTTTTATAATATACCCTAATTTTAAGTTTAATCTTATTTATAATAGCTATTTAAATATAAAAAATATATTCTTTTTATTTCTAATAAAAACCTAATTTATATTTAACTTATATATAATTATTAATTATTAAACTTTAAATATTACCTTATTACTATTAAATAATAGTCTTTTAAATAAGGGTTTTTAAACTAATTAAAGTTTTTAAAATAAGTTTAATATTATTTTAATTATTATAAAAGTAGTTTATAAATAGAAAGGTACTACTTATAATTTAAGGCAATTTCTATTTTAAGCCTAATTCTTACAATATATAGCTTTTAATTACTCCTATTAGTTATAAATTATTACTACTAGTATTATAAAAACTTTATATAAATATTAAAAGTTCTTTATAAAGCTATTAATATACTAGTAATATTTAAAGTTCCTTTTAAAATTAGAATAGATACCCCTTATATCTATTCTACTACTAGTACTATTAAAATTAGGGCCCCTTATAGCCACTCCCCCTTCTAGTTTAAATTAGCTATTATAATAAAGTTTATTAATTATAATAGACTAGCCCTAGGGCGTTTATAAATAGGTATTAATTATAATATTAATAAACTTAAAAAGAAGAAAAGCTCTTCCCTTTTAATATATTTTAAAGTTTTACTAATACTCTTATATTATATAACCTAGCCCTTATACCCCCTATAATACACATCCGCTCTAAATGCATACCGCACGCATATATAACTAAGATACGGGCGCAGCCCGGATTTATAATAAATATATAAGTAGAAAGAAAGCTTTAAAAGATATTAATTAAATAAAATCCAACTAGGGGCTTAAATATATAAATACATTTAAAAATATAATAAATAAAAAGTAAATAGCTATATAAAATAGTAAAAAAATAGATTTTTAAAATCCTTTTATTTAATTTATTAGCTGAAATTTTTTATAAGAAATATAATTATATAAGGTAAGGAAAAGTAAGTAAAAAGTATAAACTTATTTTAATTATTTATTTAGCTTATATATATAACTATTAATATAAAAATAATAAAGTAAATAAATATAATATAACTTCTAGCAAGGATCCTATTAAACTTAAAGAAAGTAATACTATTAAAAAGCAGCTTTTTTATATTTAAAATAGCATTATATAATTAGTAAACAATTTGCAGTTACTTATAAGCAATCGCACTTTATTGCTCTCTAACTTATTAATTAGAAAACGCACCTTCGGCAAGAGAATAATCTAGTCCTTATTAGTCTTCGAGTGGTATGCACCCATAATGGCGAGCAATAAAAGAGACGGTCTAAGAATAGGTAAAAAGCAGACAGGTAGTATACGGGTGCAATTTGCCGTGGACGGTTTGGCTTGGGATTCAGAGGCGAGGAAGATCTGATTGATGAGAGTATGATAGTCCAGCACCCTATTATAGACTCTTTGCTTTATATATCAATAGGTATACGGAGATGGATAAATCGGCTTCTCGTGGCTGAGAACTGACAAGGGACCCCCTGACCTTGCTGATGCGCCCTGTCAGCGCGATCCATCCCAATCCACCCCTGCGGCGCGCGAAACACAACCCTGACTGGACAGCAAGGAACATGTTAAAAACTGGATCGTAGGGCTGGAGGCTTAGCTTCGAATGACTTTCCAGATGGAGATAATAAGCATCGCAATGCCCGAGATAGCGCTGCAAGTTAAGATCGGCATCAAACGTCAAATTCGATAGAGTCGGCACTTGATCGCTGACAACCCCGACATACTCTTTCATTCTATCCAAGGTTATTGGTCCATCGTCCAGTCGGCTTCGGGTCGCGTTGAGACCGTCTCACCAAAAAGGGGTTGCCACGGCTCATCTCACGGCAGTGCCCCGGACTATGTGCATGCCACGAGAAAAGTAATCACAAGCTCACACTCGCATCGCTTCCCTCGCCTAGATAGTAGTGATATCATCATCAGCCGCAGCGTAGCTTCACGGAGCATTATTTACGGTCGCTGCCATTGCTGATGGAGGACTGCCTATGTGCAGCTATCCGTCCAGCAGCACCCACCATAGACACCATGGAGCAAACAAAGAAACCCGTCCGACTCAAAGAAATTTCCGATGACTACGGTCTTCCGCTTTGCCTGGGGAGTGTGCCGAGTTGGGGCAGGCCCACGCAAGGGGCAGAGCCGCGCGCAAGCTCTGGAGCCCTTCAAAGTCTTGCTGGGGAATAAGGGGGCCGGCCGCCTCACTACTCGGCATACTTTGAAGCCATATGGCCTCTACTGGAGTGTAGAGATGACATCTCTTGTAGAGACATGGTCCCTCACCGAGAGGTGTTGTCTCACAGGGGTTGGGTTATTTCGTAGCATGCATGCGGTTGTCATATCGGGCAGCTGGACAAGCACAGCCTGGCATCACAGCCATCTCCCAAAGTTTTGCGTTTGCAACCCTTGCTTGTTTGTGTCTATGGTGGATCTCCCCCCTCCACGATTGTATTTCATACATTAGTCAACTTGCCTCCCACCGATATCGCCAATCGGCCGAAGCTTCCACGCTGGAGTATACGCCGGTAACACAAGTGCGTGGCACCCCTGGACCGGCGACGGGACAGACGCGGGTCACCACCGGTAAGCCACGTGTTTCACATGGCTTCCAGGCCGTCGGAGATACCGGTTGCACTTGTGTGAACACGGTATGTCGGAGGGCCTGGCGGGAAGATGCTGCGGCCGCGGATGCATAGACAAAGACCCCTCTTCCGGGCCCATGGGATACTTTGGTGAGAATGGGCCATGATATGAGTTGCCTTATGGCAGAGACTTTGAGGGACTGTTGCCCTTGTCCGGTTGTATAAGCAGCGTGCGGTAGGGGAGACGAAACTTTGAAGGCCAGCAGTCATCTTGCAAGGATGGTTCGCTTATAAAAAGATATAAAAAGGACGCTCGTTGATTCATTCCCCTGACTCTGTATACCAGCCATCCATTTCTCTCACCATCCGCCTTCTTACCTGCACTTCCACACCAGGTTTATAGCACTCCAGCCTGTTTCGCAATGGACAGCTCCGCGCTGAGCCAAGGAGTAAGTGCGCCACCATTCCCATAGTCCCACTCGGCTCCCTTCAAGCAACCCCGGTCTCCTAACGCCATATGACTTAGGAGGCCACGGAACCAGTTCTCCCTACTTTCACTGCTCTTCCCGGTCTGAGCCGGGAAACATGCTCGGACATCGATGCATCTACCGTTGACCGCGAGAACGGCCCAACCCGCAAGAACGAGCGAAAGAGGCGCAGAACTTCCGACAGCCAGGGACGTGGGCTGGGCATCAACTATCCATCTTCAGTCAGATCTTTGTCTTTGTAAAGTCAGGCGAGAGTCACGAGACCAGATCGCGACGGTGGAGGTCTCGCTAACACTATGAATGAGGGAAACCTTGCAAGACCATGTACTGTCTGCTTTGTCTCATCGTTTAGCTCTTGACTTTGAAGCCTTTGGGATTCCTAAATGCACTGTTCCCCCGTGCTTATATGTCCCACCTAATGAGAGCCACTTCGGCCGAGGCCAATGACTCTATAAATTGTCAAGCTATGCTTAGGGTGTCGACTCCTTGGTGCGCGGCTCCGACCAGTTTTGGAACGCAGCTTGAGAGACCATGCCGAAGATTTCAATGACAAAGATCAGGGCTGAAGCTCGATGTAATTGAGCTCAAGGTGGCACTCTCGAAGGTCTGTCATCCGAGGCCACGGGTTCTCAACTCACTTCTTGAGAATCATTTTATGTGTAGAGAGAGGGAAACAGCTGATACCCCGCTCGCATCGTCTTGGAACTCGTGGGCCCCCCTCTAAAGCCAACCTCCATGTCTGCATCCACATTAAAGCCACGATACTCTTCAGTCCAGCCTTTTTAACGATCCCTTTGTCATACAGCCTTCGTCAATTTCAGCTATCACGGGGCATCGGCACTTTGCTCTCACCCTCACGGCGTGTTACTCATGCACACACAGGCTCTGAGAGTGGTTATCGAAACCTCTAGGCTGTTATTCTCCTCGATCCCTAGTCCCGTATAGCGTCTACACTGGCACAAGAGAAGCTAGCGTATTGTCCTGCATCGCATCTGGACGCGGCATTCTACATAACCGAGCAATGGCATGGCTTTCTTCAACTGTAACGGAATCACAACGGTGGTGCAGCCGTCCCAAAACACCAATCGCAGCGCTTCATCGTTTTCTAACTTCTGCATGATGGATGAAGGATTATCATTAACATTGTTGGCGCACATCTCTTGTTGTAGGCTGGCTCTACGCATTCTGCGCTGGTTAATATTTAATTCTCAACAAGGCCCGTTGTCAACAGGGCGCTGCTTGAGGCTCTTGTTTCAAGACACATCGCTTGTACCAGGGCCAATACACTTCAGCCATCCACCTTCTAAGGCGACGGACCCCTGCCATGGCCTGAAAGGTCCCGAAAGGCGACAGGGTATTCCCAAAGACTTGACTCGTCCAAAGTATCTATGGCACTGTTAGTAACTGCAGGCCATGTTGGTTTCAGCCATGGCCCACTCACCGTGTTGCCTCCTTTATGTGTCGTTGCTACCAACTTCCACTGATGACCTTCAACCACAATTCCTGGTATAAAAGACAGCTCCTCGATAGCTTCCCCGGCACGCTTTGACAGCAGCTTCCACTGCGACGCCTGCCAGATGCCTATCTGAAGCACTGCTTTATCGCCCGCGCCGTCTTGCCGTTTCGTCTCGAGACTGATACCGATGGGCCGACTGCTAAGGGGAATGAAGGGTGTATGGTTGACGGTTGCGTCAGGCGTGTCTTGTTGAAGATGCTCGACAGCGTCGTGAAGTCCTGGGTCGCCATCCTTGTCCGGGTTGATAAACATGGCGTAATCTACCCTTGCTCCAGGCGCCCCCGGGATGCGCCATCGTGCTGCGATATTAGCGTTCATGCTGGAGCGGGCGCCGTGTCAGTGTGAGGCATCAATTGGACACATGGGGTCATAGGCTTACCATGGCACAAAACCGACGAGGCTCCGGGGTAGGCGATCGAGAACCAGATCAAGTAGCGGCGTGTGGACGAGATGGTTCCAGCCCGTCTCGTCCTGTGAGGTCTTGTCGCAATCTACTGCCATATCGACAGTTCGTATGACATTGTCAAGAAGACCATCTCCGGCTTTAACACTGGGCAAATCGTCGGCCGGTCCGTAAACGTAATCGTAGAATTGGCTGTAAAGGTCGCCGTTGACAAGGCTCTCTTGTTTCAACCGATCTATCGTAGGCTAGAGAAGGGAAGCTGACGTTAGAGTCATGCCTGAGATGCGGATAGCTCATAGCCGATCAGCTTACCTTAAGTCCGATTGGGACGATGCCCTGGCCGCCCCCTCCGATTCCTTGCATCTCAACTATGAGGCTCGCCAGCTCTCTGGGCAAATCCGGGTGCCTAAGATCCATGGGGATCCTCTCAAGACGTGCTTCTGGGCTGATGGAGAGTTGAGGAAACAGTCGAGACGGAGATGACTGGTTGGAGTGTTGGCTCTGGGAAGCCGATGAGAACGACCTGCCGTCGCTGCCGCTGAGAGTAGGGATCTGGGGCCGCGGCGTTCTCTCGTTGCCGTCTGCATCGCTATTGACGGCGTCCGTCTTGCGCTTCTTTGGCGTCCTTGATGGAGTTTGTGCCATGTTTTCGGAATTATCGAGAGAAATTGGCGGCGATAGCAGGCGGTGGTTGGAGTCGTGTTTGCGCTTCTTCGACTGTGCTTGGAATTGATGTTGGGGATCGTCGTCGTCGTCGCGTTGGAGCGTGGTTCTTTCGGTCGCGGTTTCGGTAGTCGATGGGATGCGGTCGAGCCAGGCGACAATGGACTGCTCTTCTCGAAAGAGCGGCGCAGACATGAGGGCGAACGGCGACAATAGAGGAGCCTTGCATGGGCTGTGGCGATAGTGAATTGCAGGAGCTGAGTTGTGCAATGCGAGGAGGCCCGATGCGGATGATAACATTTGGTGTTGGTGGGGAAACGCCGAGTTATGTCATTGACGCCCGCCCACCTTTTCCATCCGCGCCGCTTACCCTAGAGCTGAAAACGAGGAACAGTCCACAAGAACAGAACATAAAATCTTATTCCATGATTAGACATCAGGTTGCCTCTCCTGAGATTGCTAGACGGTGCCTTGCTAAAACAATTTGCATATCATTCCAAGCTTGGCTCTCGAATTCCCACTATCGTATCGTAGCACACCACTTTTACCTAGCTTATGCAGTTAGAGCTGTCTGCAGCGTCTCCCTAAGGCTGGCTGGACAGCAAGTCCGGGCACTTGGAGAGAGTGACGAGAACATGCGCCCCGTAGTCTATTTCGCTAAACCATGGCGTTATCCAGATCCCAAGTTATTTGTGCTATGTTGTTTGCAAAACTATTTGCCAAATGTGTCAAGATGGGCGAGTGTTGGAAAAGCATTCCAAGAACAACATCGACGAGCCTGAGATGAAGATAGCAAAGGGAATGTGCGTGGCAAATCGGATAGCTGCTGTCGCCCCTTGGTATCCTTGAGTCCTGGCATCAAGCGTGCAACTCTGACAAGGGCTCGCAACCCGTTCAAGTGTGTTGTAGTGTAAGTTCACCGAAATAAAGACTCCGGCTTAGATGAATGACATAGATCACTGCTTCCACCTTGACTTCGAGTTGACTAAGAATTTGTGTCTCGAGGTTTGGACCCTGGCTTCAGACCAGGAAGCAGTGCAGTCGGATATCTCTATTAGACTCCGCGATGGTTAAAGCTGTGTTACCTCTTCATTCTGTGTTGTGGGTTTTGATAGTGTCTTTGTGTGTATCATAGTGGCGAACTCTTAGATGGGTTACGTCCTGACGATGTCTACCCTATTGTCCGGGATTTCTCAACTTAGCCTGGTATGCCGCAAGGTCGAAGATGCCAAAGTCGCAGTTAAGGAGTGTAGAATCAAGTGTGCCTATTGGTATATTCTAGTTGATACGAACGACACCACCTATGATTCTTCCCTTGACGAGACATCCATACCATAGCCATGGCCTTCTTCAATGGCAGTGGCTGTCATTTTCGGAGAGAGGAGTATTTTCTTCTCTTGTTAGAACTGGACCAAACGCTTAAATTCCTGGGCAGCGACACAGGATACGAGTAAAGTGTGTTAAAGAAAGGCGGAGGCGCTCATGAGGTTGGCATTAGGCGGACTTCCATTGGCACCCTTAGGTGTACCTGTCAATGGGAATCTGGTGACGGTGTGGCTGCACTGGCTGGGTTATGCACACTGTGTAGCGCTCCTGCCGAAGCTGATGCGGCGTGAACTCGACTTACCGTTTCGCATAATTATCTGCCACCGTTTTGTGCCACCGTTCGCACCACCGTTTTAAACTTCTGTTCGTCTGAACGTGATCTCTTTACGATAGGGCGGGGAAGCGCCTCCGCCAATCAGAGAACCTCTCTACACTTTCAAAATGCACGAGGCCCTCCGATTGGATAGCCCATATGTGGACCCACAATCGTGATCCGAGCTGCCCTTTTCTACGATGAGCGCGTCGCGTTTATCAGGTCTACCACAAAGTTCATCGACTCAACCACCAACTTGCACAATGCCAATCTAGAAAGATGACAACAGCCAACCAACGTCGCGCAACGCCCACAGCGATCAAAGAGGCTGGCTCTTCAATCCCTTAGATGAGCGATGTTTGTGTAGTCGCACCGAAGCAGCCTCTCTCTGGCCAACCTGGAGGAGAAAGATAGCACTTCCACTAGGAGTGAGGGCGGGAAATAAGAATGAGGGAGTCGATGACGAACGTTTGCTTGGGTCTGTTGTCGCCTGCCACTTGGCTGTAGGTGCGCTCCTGCCTTGTTACGTTTTCAAACCGAAAAATGAAAAGAAACAGCGCCTGGCCTGTCCAGCCACTCACACTCTCTTCCTATAACACTCTTCGATGCTTGCATTAATCCAACGCAATGTCCTCCGACTCGACACCCGATGACAACGAAAACGCACCTCTCTTACGGTGGCCTCAGGGCGTTGGGAGCAGCACTATCCCGGCTCAAGGCACCCTGAGACGCACCGTTTTAGTACGTCGCTCTTCCTGGCTGATTGACTTGCGTCCCTCATATCTTCCCTCATCACTCGCATTCGTCTTGCGCTCGCATTCTCCTACGGCTTGCTAATATCCATTACCGCAACGCAGGTTCAGCACCTCTTCAGTACCGTCATCGACAACCCCGCCGCCCCCGATGCCATTTCCCACGTCGTCTCCGACACCGTCGACGCATATCCTCTCACCACGAGAGAACCCACCCTTCGAGAAGCCATGCAGCAGATGCCCAAGCTAGCACAGGTCGGCAAAACAGCAAGAACCCTCCTCACCACCGACGACAAGAGATACCTGATGCGCGATCAGAATTCAACGAGGCTGAAGGCGTCGATCGAGGAGTTGAATACACTGTGGGATGGACCTGGATGGATGCCTGCCGAGGTGCGCGCCGCACGACTGAGGCCTTCGACGGATTTGTCCTCCGACTTCATTCGGCTTCTGAAATCCATCACCCTCTCGGCGCAAGAACTCGACATCCCCCTCCCCTCGCTTTGGGATGCCGGAGGTGCCTTGAGAGAGGCAGTGATGCAAGGCTCCAATCCACCCCGTTTGACCTTGCAAATGTGCATTGACGTCGCAAAGCAAATGGAAGCGACCCTGGCGGCAAGGAACCGGATGAGCGCGGACGATAGCGACCATCACAATGCGGCTGAAGGGGGCAACAAACAACAGACCGGAGAGGATGCGGAGCAGGGTCACCGAGTTGCCTCTCAAGCTCTTCCACCAGCAGGCCAACAGGTGGAAGCAATGGGAAGCCGTCTGGAGAAAATCCTCCCCTCTGATGAGAAGTGTGGTGTCAGCCAGACTCTTCCACCCGAGGATCCCGGCTCCCACAACCAGCCTCATCTCAAGGAGAATGAGACCAAGAGGACTTTGCTAGAGAACCCTGGGACCTGGGATGAGACACACGGAACAGTGAAGCATGCGACGAGTACTCAGACGCCTGAAGAAGAGGACGTTGAGGTTGGTCGGCGAGCGTCACAGGCTGCCTACTTCGACTTTGAGGACTGTGGCATGGCGTCTTCCCACTCCTCCCCTTTGCAGACGCCTCTCGGCCCTCGTGACTCATTCGACACCCGTGATCTCAGTCCACACATGAGCGTGGGCATGCCTCTGAACTCTATCACCTATGAGGCTTCGGAGTCTGGCCCGGGCCCTGGCCCCAAGCTCGCGGCATCTTCAGGCCGGATCAGCTCATTTCAACAGATTGCAGAGGAAGATGTTGCGGTGGCCGTCATGGCTCCAGTATCAAATATCGATGATCAGGATGGAGACTTGGCACCGCAGCGCAGACACAAGAAGCGCACGCGACTGGACTTGGACCTGGCAAAAGAGTCATCCGCTGGGGCAGCCAGTTCACCCCCAAGGCCTTCGAGCAAGACTCGCGCTGGATGGGGCCCAGAACCCTCAGAAGTGATCCGTCAACTCACAACCAATGTTTCCCTCACAGATGACGTGATGCGGCTTGTCGGCAGTGTCATCGTGGCTAAGTACAACCGCGATGTTCGACTGCTCGACCCCCTCTGGTTCGAGGCCGATGAGACAGGCAAGGTTCCTCAAGAGCTGCGACAGATTCAACCTGGTCGCCTCCTTTGCTTTGCCATCCACCATAGACAAGTCAATCACTGGACCCTGGCTGCTGTACAAGTCTTTCCACGACGGATGTGCCTCTATTTCTTTGACTCTCTGTCGAATGATGATCGCGCCATGAAGGTGCGAGATCGATTTCAACAGTGGATGGAGTGTTGCGGTATGGGACATGAATTGGAATTCACCAGAGAGGTACGTCAAGCCCTGTCGCCCGTTTGCTTGCTCCCCATTCTAACTTGAATTGAACAGAAATGTGCCCAACAGGAGGACATGACGAGTTGTGGCGTTTACGCTTTGGCCTTCTTGCGAAATGTCGTACAGCATCGAGCTGCTCCCCTGTCAATACAGCCTCAAGAGGAGAGAATCGGGCTGCTCTCAACCCTGAAATCGGCCGATGCATCTACCATGGACTTCCCGATGGCTTCTCTTGTCAACGAGCTTCGCCATTGCGGCACTCATCAACCGGAAGGCCTCTTCATCTCCCCACTGAAGCCAGATGTAACGGAGATGCATGCGCTCAGCTGCTCTGACGGCTCTGCTGAGCTTATGTTAGCTGCGATCAGTCTAGAGGACCTGCGACAACGTGCTCAAGACACAGAGGCGCGGCTTTCCAAGGCATTACTTGCTATTGAAGGGGCGCAAGAAGAGGCGAACAAGTTGAAGATCAAGATCGAGACAATAAACGAAGTCCTTGGCGAGATTTTGGAGACCACACAAGGGACTTGGGGGACACTGCGTGACGAGAGTGACGACAGCGGCGCCTTTTTGGAGGGAAAGGAGACACCCCAACAAGGCCGAGATATTACTGCACGTCTCCGCGAGCGACAGGCTGACATATTGCAACAATTGCACCAATGCACGCTCGACGGCGCGGAGCTCATCGTAGCACGTGTGAAGGCCTACGCCGCTACCGTTGAGACAGAGGCCAAGGAGACCGAAGCACGGTTGTCTCGAGCAAAGTCGGAGAAGATCAAGGCCGAGGTCGACTTGGAACGACTGAAGCAGTTTTGTCAGATCAAAGAGACTATTGCTCAGCTGTCTGGGGAGGATTTGAGGTTTATGCGGGATCTAGCTGGTTTTTAGCAGTAGGAACATGCAACTGCACCAGCCTTTGGCATTGCGTTCCATAGCCGAGAAGTCCGAGGGGGGAGAACTGAGACAGTTGAAACTATCACTTCCACCATCCTCATCATCTACCTTGCCTTTATGGCGCATATTAAAGCTCATCATTTTGCTTGCCGTAGTATTTCTGTTTCACTCATATCATTAACCCCTCACTATCCACCGTCCAAAACCGCAAGAAATCAGTTTCTCACCACCCACCATGTCTGCATTCGATTTCCACTACGTGTGATGCGAGAATCTGCAGAGCGTCAGAATCCCTGCAATGGACCCAAAGACCTTTAGTGAGGACGCGTGGTTTGTATGGGCAAGGCAGTTCACAGACGCGGAGAAGGGCAGCGAACATGAGCCGCGAGCTCGCAGTGTCAGTGGGCTTAGGACCCAAACAGTCGGACCATCACTACTTGTTCGACCATGAAGATCCTTTGGACTTGGCACTTAATTTCATCGTCTGTCAATAAATCCGGCGAAATCTCAAACTCAAGTAGTTGATATTATAATCTGCGGCTTGATATGTGCTTCGGCAACTTGTTCTCGATTACATAACCACAATTAATGAAGTCCTCACCTCAGTCAATATCACAACTAAGTGGTCACAACCACAATACCAGAGTTTCCCCTAAAGCCAACAGATTGTGTATGGGCACTTCGGCTCGTGAGCAAGCATTGGCAGATAGGAAAGCTGCCCTAAGTGTTGCAAAGTGCATTGTTTATAAATAAGGAGCATTTTCAAAATCCAAACTATCTCATCCAAAATCAAGCACACTAACACGTTAGACAATCTAGCTAGATACAATTTCACACCACATCTCTCGAGATATCTCGTCCTTCTTCATCTTTAACGAAGCCCCATCCTTCCAGTCGCCTCAACTAAATATCCGTACTCATCTACTGCGCTGGCACCATACTGGCCTGAGCTCGATGAATAACCTCGGTAATCATTAGATCCTCGATAATCTTCAGGGCGCGATGAATAAGTTGCGGCCGGAAATGAAGCAGATGGGTGGTAAAGTCATTGGCCTCTAGCTCATCATTCGTAAGCTGAATTGTCCAATGGGGTCCATATATTACATTAGGGTCACTAAAAGCGGTTGAATCATGCTCTGATTCGTCCCTAAAAGAAGTGGTTAGTAATACATAACAAAAATGAGAAACATAGATTTGCCAAATATCACGTACGTAAGAATAGCTCTGGTAATCTCAACCGATTCACCACGATCATTTCGGATTGTATTGTTTGTCGCTCGCATGTACTCAATAATGACTGCGATTCCTAACCTTTAACCCTTCCGCTCTCTTCGTCTCTTCACCCGTCTCGCATTTCTTGATAATCGCTACACCAGCGATCTGCACCATGTCGTCTCAAGCTCTTGCAGAAGCCGTTGACGTGTCAGCACCGCCAAGCTCAGAGTTATCAGCATCCGAAAGTATTGAATCAGACAACAAACAAGACCTTAACCTACGGCCGACGGGCAACTCCGGGGAAGACAAGTACAGTCATATCGTTCGCATTGTCCCTCATGAACGGCTTGATCGCTATGCCCCGGGAGGCTATCACCCTGTTGTATTGGGTGATACATTCTGCGACGGAAGATACACAATTCGCCACAAGCTCGGTCACGGCGGGTTTTCCACTGTCTGGCTAGCACGAGACAATCGCGAAGAGTGCGTCTCTTTCTTTCTTTCTCTGTCTCTTCGTGCAACGCGCTAACTGAAGTTCTCTCTACTACCACTAGGATCTGGGTTTCAATCAAGATCAGGCAGGCTCGCGTCTCGACAGCTCAACTGGATGACGACCCAGAACTCAAAGTCCTTGGACAGTTGGAACAGCACTACCTCGATACTCATTCAAAAAAGGCAAGGTGCTACGCCGAACCTCGGGATTCCTTCCAACACACTGGACCAAATGGCACACATAATTGCCTGGTCAGTGAGCTATTAGGGCCCACGCTCGGAGCGGTTCTACATTGCCTCAACCACATCGACATCCGAGAGACATTGCGGCCAGATACCATTCTCAGAGCATCAAACCAGCTTCTTGAAGCCGTTGAGTTTATCCACCAAGCCGGAATTGCTCATGGAGGTATTGATGCATCCTCCCTTCTATCCCTTACTTGAGT
>JAGPYM010000141.1:0-18186 GCA_020736575.1 Thelonectria olida | reverse complement strand
ATTCGAGTAGAAGACGCTGGAAATGCTTGCGGTCGAAGCCCTTGACCAGGCTGTTCGCAATGTCTTGTTCGCGCGGGAGTCTCGTATCGAGCTTCATCACTTCGGCGATGGACCTCTGTTCTTTGGTCTTCAACTTCTCTGCTTTCTTCTCGGCGGCTGATTTCGTCTTCTTCGGGGAGCGCATATTCCATGACCCTTGAATAAATGGGTATTCGCATTCTGAATTCCCTTCTCCGCGAAGCTTCTGGGTTTGGGATTCTTGTTCTGGATGCAACGCTTGCAGACCCACCGCCGACTGCCAGAGGAATTCTCAACGTCGTACCCAAAACCCCATACCCACGATGGCGTATCTCGGACGCGTTGTGACCACACGCAATCTGGGAAGCAACGCCAGAGGTACTGATGCTCTCTTTCTTCATGTGGTGTTTCTGCTTGCAGGCTGGGAGCTGGCGTTGCCAAAGAGGCCACTGCAGGTGTTGCGGACGAGAGCGTCTCAACGTCGTTCATGGAGGGCGCCGTAGACTCCATTCCTTCTGGTTCAGAGCGCCCAACTGGAACACGGTCGCGGAAGAACGCGATCATGGAGCGTGTCGGTATTCATCCAATAGGGAACACTAAGGTTAAACTATATTAAGGTTAGTGCCATGGGAAAGGTGGATCACAGGGCCAAGCACACTTTAGTCACTAAACCTACGCACGATGCCAAAAATCCTCCAGGACGTACTACCCTAAATCCACCACCTTCAATCCATTCAATCAACGATAGCTCAAAATGGATGAGGTTTATGTAATCCAAATTCAATGTTGATTGACGTTGAGTTGACGTTGATCATCAATCCATTCAATATATTGAAATACGTTTGAGTTGAGCACACCCTTGAAGGGAGTACACCCAGAAAAGAGTTTACTTGCCAAACAGCTCACCAAACAGGTCGAGTTTGCAAGCAGCCACTCGGAAAGTGGTCGTCACGTTCATTGTCAAGGCATAGTCCAAACCATGGCCTTGTCGTCTTCGGCCACGGCCACACCTGCTTCAGGACCGTCGCGAACCACGATTACTTCAGCCAACTCAATTCGGTCGACCAACTGAGCTCGCACGGGCGACAAGCGAAAACATACTTGAGAGTTATTAACTTAGTACTCATACGAAAGCCAATTGTGCGTTCGCTAAGTTGGGGATGACAAGGAGGGAAAAGATTGAATAGGTATCGTACTGTATGATAATCTCGTGAGAGATTTGTAGTTACTAGCGGATGGTGACTGTCTCACAGGGTTCAAAGCCACTCCACTCCACTACACATCCGAGGATATGGAATTGATGTGGATGATGACTAAGATCACGGTGGTATGGATGGACATGATATCCATTATGGATGTGAATCCACAATGTGGAAAGGATTTCCACATAACGAGCAAGGGAGTAAATCCCTTGTACAACTCAACCTTAACATATCGCCATCATTCCCTCGAAGGTTCTATCAGTATGGATCCAACTGCCCGATCAATCCTGCACGTAGCCAACTGCGTAAAGTCTGGATAGGAGCTAATAGGCTGGGCTCTGGTTTAAACTTCAGCACAGGGGCCTATACTAAGGGCCATGGTATATTAGGAAGCATATTCTTTACTATTCACTGCACGTGGTATTCCCATACACTGCCCGCCACCTCGAACCGTAACAGAATGCCGTTTGTCGTTGACACGCTGCGCCTTCGCCAATAAAGAAACCGACGAGGCGATTCTCAACGTGTGTTACGATCGCTATAGCCTTCATCCTTATGATTCATACACTGACTCCTGCTCTTTGACTGGCCAAAATTCACCACCTTAGGGTCCTTGCAAGCGCCCCCGATTTTTTTTTCGAATTGCGAGCAATTCTCCGTGACGAGGTCGTCTTCGACCCTGGTACAGTTATCTGGGCAACTGCTGAACCGCGTGGTTGTCCTAAAGATGCGAGCACATTTTGAGACGCGTCCGCCGGCAAAACGCTTATTGCGTCTTGAGAATTTAAGCGTTGTTAATATTCAGATCTAAAGTTCGCGTCTTCTTTGGTGCACTGCGTTGAGCAGTGGATGAACAGCAGCTCTGTTCCTTGGTGGCCGCGCGATTTACTACAGCTAGAGCGGGATTGGCCTGCTGACTCAAGGCACAACTGCTCAACTCACGTCTCTCTTATTAGTGTCTCCGTCTTTGGCGGCAAGTTAACTATCCGTGTGCTGCCCGCGTTATCCCGCCAACTCAAGGACGCTACGCGCCAACACCGGAAAATGTCCACGATTCAGACAGTCTACTCCGCGGAGATCTCGACAACGAAATGGCATGATTCCAGGTGAAATGGCTGAAACCAGTGACAAGCCGTCATCTGCCATCAATTGTCACGAATGTGCAGAAGGGCCAGTTACTAAGTAGGTGGCCAGGTTGTGAGTGTGTGTGACCAAAGTTTGAATTAGCCCACTAGAGCTCGGATTCAGGCTAGGCCAAAGCTAAGAGGATCAAATGTTCACTACAAATGGCGGGGCAGCGACGATGTCGCTAATCATGCATTTCATACCCTTGTTCTCGCAGCTATTAATTACCATGCTGGCGGGTTCCGCCACAAATAGGCGCTATGGGTGGCGTCCCTTAGTCAATCTTTTAGGCCGGATACACGAGGAGTCCGACTGTACGTGCGGAAGGAAACGGGAACTAAATGCCAAGATGGCTGGGGTAAATGGCCCGGCTTTGACACTTTAATGATGAGGCTTGCTGGTGGAGGAAGCGTTGTTACTAGACAATATAAAGGAGAGACAAATCTCATACGTCCTTTGGGAGTACCATCGTCAAATGCGTCCTTCTAGAAGACCTCCCGTCTACATTGCAGATCTCCAGGGGCTTGATCTAGAAGAAGCAAGGTAACGATATCAAGATATGCAAGGAATGCCCAAAGAAAGACCGCAGCCCGGCTCACTCCAAGCCTTCACGCGCGAAGTTCCTCTCCTTTCTCAACCATCACTTCAATATTAGCATGCTTACTTTCCATATCGTACCGCGAACTTTCTTCTAGAGACGCACTAGCAAATATTCAGAGCCAGGATTCAGTGTCACCCTTGCCTCCGGATAGAGAGGCCGAGATACCCCCCCTGCAGCTCGACAACATGCCAAGTCCATGCGCTTCAAGGATCTCACCAGCCGTTTCCCTTGTTCGTCTTAAGGTCTTCAGTCGAAATCGACATCTAGTTCTTCCCAAGTGGCTTCTCTCCCTCTGCACCTTGGCATTGCCTGCCTGTCCGGGGAGCGAATCAGAGTTGACTGACTAGCTCGCCAGTGGCTTCTGAGCCCGCAGCCCACTCCATCTCTCATCTTTCGAAACCGGATACACAACAGCAGCCTCTCTGGCACAGTGGCACTTAACCCTAAACCCAAATGCAGCGACGCTTCCCGGCTTCGGCCAACCAAAGCTTGAGGGAAAGGTTTGGACCCCTACTAGTCAGGGCCCTGCGTGCGGTGGACCCCCCTGAGCTAGAGGCGTGCAGCTGCAACGGCCACAGGAGCGCAGCCGAGTGCGTGGCTTGTAACAATCGACCTTCTACCTTTATCTAGGCTCGAAAAACCGCTTTGCTCTTTGCTTCTTCCTCTCTTCTAACAGATGCCATCCTTTCGTCGCCCGTCACGTTTTTGGGCAACCCTTCATTATTATTAATTCATTCCATTACCAAGCAAGAAGTATCTCGTTACAACCTCCGATAGCGATTTGGATGAAGGCTCGCGGCTTCGGTTCCGGGGTTGACGGCCACTCCCAAATATCCCTGACCATCGTCATCGTCTTCCTTGCAATCTCCTTTTACAATATCATAAGCTCAACTGCATCATCTGGGGGACATTCAAACGTTATGCCGGGCTGTACTTTTGGACCTTCCTTATCACCACTTGGGGCATTCCCTTGTACTGTGCGGGCTTCCTCATCAAGTACTTCGGGTCCCCGTCGCTGGGTTACTTTTCTTGCACGTTGATTATGATCGGCTGGGTGTGCATGGTCACCGGTCAGTCAATGGTGCTTTGGTCCCGGCTGCATTTGGTTCTGCGGAACCGAAAACGTCTCAGGCTGATCTTATGGATGATTGTCACCGACGGAATTATCTGCCATGGCGCTATCATCCCTATGGTCTATGGTTCTTTCTCCAGTAGCCCTGAGATGTGGCAGAGGCCCTATTCTATTATGGAAAAGATCCAGGTCACTATCTTCTTTCTCCAAGAAATCATCTTATCCAGTTTCTACATTATCGAAACGGTCAAGCTTATGAGGCTCGAACGGTCTATGGGGAACACCAGGTCAAGTCGCCGTTTGATGAAGCACCTTGTCCTTGTTAACATTCTCATCATCATCCTCGATATTACCATCCTAGGTCTTGAGTATGCGAACCAATACGAGTATCAGATATCGTACAAGTCCTTTTTCTACAGCACAAAGCTGAAGCTGGAGTTCACCATTCTAAATCGCCTCGTCGAAGTGACGACCGGAAGCAAGAATGCCAGCTCTGGCCCACGAAGTCGAAGCCGTAACACAGTTAATAGCACTAGTATCCCCCTGGAAACTTTCACCGACGAAGCAGGTGGCAAGCCTACTAGCGTCTCATATCAAGCATATGCCATGGCAGGTAGCGAAGGCTCTAGTAATGGAGCACAGATATCGCCGACTCGGAATGACAATAGGGTCATGATGACGACTGAGATTATCCTCCACCAGGAGGAAAGACAGCATGATGAGACGGGGAGCAGAAAGTCATCGGCCGACTCAACGACTGGAGCGGCGAAGGCATATAACGGGGAGTCGAAGACATCTTCCGAGGTCCATCTGGCAACTCGCGGTTTCTAATAGGACAGAATGCGGTCTCTTTTTACTTGGGAATACCCTCCAATTCTATCGTCTAGGTAGCATGTTATTATTAGAAGCCTTTGGTTGGCATACTGAAGGATATGAAATACCTATTAGGTCACTAATAAAGTTGTCCTGTCTTCCTCCAAGCTGTCTGTTCATAGTTGTAACTAGGGGTCTGTGTAGATAATGTGAGGGGTCTGTGAGGTCGTTGGGGCACAATCTCATGCTTTTCAACAGGTCTGGAAAATCATTAGATGAGCAACCTAGCCTGTTTTTTTACCCCTCTCCCATGTCAGTGGATGCACACCGTTCAGACCTGTAGACCTGTCAAGTAGCCGTCTTATTCCCGGGATAGCGCTTACATTCTGGTACGCTAGGCAGAAACCATAGCGAACTTTGGGGCATTGAAACTTTGCATTGCGGTTTAGGTCGTGGTCTTGCAATCTTGGGAATCCACATTTCCCTTAGCGATCCGTTGAGAGCCTTGGTTCCGGAGGATATCGGGTGGTGAGGGAAGGCAGCTGATTCTTGGGCAAAAAAGGGATCGATCAGCACCAAAAGTCCGATTGAAGGGTTCTTGATCTGACTGTCGTTGCTTCGCATGACGCCACTCATAGGTCAGTGTGTGTGGACACGACCCTTGATGTCTCCTAGGTAAAGGGGGCGTGGGGATGGAGGCCTTCTCAGAAGCTCAGCACGAATGGATTGTTTCTCGATCACAACCAAAACCTCGATAATGGTGTAAACATCAAGCGCGACGTGCGCGTTGCTCCCAAGTGTTGCTATTCGACTTGCAAACTAGTCGAGCTGCGCTGCATTCAATGTGTCATCGCATAGCGTTGTTTTAAAAGCCACGTTTTTTCTCATGAATATAGTGTACCAATAGTATGGGCTTGAAGAGATTAGGACACAATTTGGGCAGTATATGTGTATATTAGTAATTAGTGCCCTTTCGGTTCAAGTCGCCGGGCGTAATAAATTGTATTGTATTATTATACTGTACCACATGTCCCCTAATTAACCGGCTTCATATAGTGTGTTAACCACTAAGCACAAAGCAATCATCTAGTCTTGGCACTTAGTCTATACAATTAACCTATCTCAAGTACGTGCGCACTGTATAACTATGATGAAGTCGAAAGACTTCCTTCTACTGCGCACTAACTCAGCCTATCCAATTTCAGCCGATGGCCAGCAAGCTTACTCTCTACGGCAACGTCGGCTAAGACCACCTAAGCTATTAAGACACATTAACGAGCCTCCAGTAACGAAGCTGAAAACTCCCAGCCTCTCAAAGGAGAAGTTTTCTCAAAATACCAATCTTCTGCCAGCCTCCTCAGCCTCCTCCCTCACTACAAAAGCTTACAAACCAACTAACAGGAAATGTCTACAAATAACTACAACTCGAGGCCTCGCCCTCTTCAGAAACCATAATCCTTCACGAAGAGCATTTTCCAACCTCACTGCTGATCTGGACGAATGCTCTGGGGAAGGAGCCTTTGACCCCTCTTGTGCTGAGACGGTTCTCTGACCGGCAGCCCGGAGCTCCGACTGGCCGGTTTCATCTTGACACCTCTTGTCAAGACATGGATGTCCAACCTTCATCCTCACGTCTACCAACTCCAACAACAGAAGGGCTATCAGATCCCAGTCCCTCGGAAGACGAACTCGACAGCAATGACGCAGCAAGGTCTCTTACTTGTGACATTGCCGAACTAAAGACGGAAACCTCTCCTCGAATCGAATCTATACCCTACCAAAGACCCGCAATCAAGGAATCCGTGCTTCGCCATGCCAACTACCAAGGACTCGCTCGCTCCCCTCAACGGTCTAGGCAACATCCCAAAACTGGAAGAAACCAGCCAGTGGATAGCCTGGAAGAGGGAAATGATGGACCTTTTGGACATGTGCGGATTCGGAGACCTTCTGACCAGGAATGCACAACCTCCGGCCCAAGGAAACGATCTCGAAACTCGAATCGAAGCCTGGAGGAATCGTCAGGACCGATCCTGCGGCGCCATTCGAAATCGACTTGGATACAACGCTCGAGACTTCGTTCGAGGAATCCCTACAGCCCTCGAAATGATTAACCTGCTTGAATCCCGTTACCGACCTGCTGGAAGTGCGATTTTTCAAGAGCTAGATCGAAAATACCAGCAACTTAACCTAGACTCTTGTGACTCGGTTATGCAGTTTGCAGAAAAACTCCGGCAAGCAAGAGCCGAGCTTCTTGAGATGGATCGAACCTGCCAGATCGGCGAACCCCAATTCCTTAATAAGTTCCTGTGTGGACTTGGCCCAAGCTATGAAGTATTCCTTACTGCCTTTACCCAAAACCACAGCATCCTTCCTGTTCGAGATCCAGCCAATCCAGACATTATCACAAAACCCGCTGTCACCTTTGAAACTGCCATCTTCGCTGCGGAACAAGAAGAACAACGACAGAAGGGAGTTACCGTCAGACTTGCCCAAGTCACCGCCATGATGGCTCAGGAGTCCTCAGGATGCGGGCACTGTGGAAGGAAGGGACACGACAAACCAAGTTGCTGGAAACTTCATCCAGAGCTTAGGGGGGGACATGGGAAAAAGTTCCTTGAGAGGCGACAAAGAAAGGTGCAGAGACGGGAGAAAGAAGGAGAAAAGGAGGCCAACAAGGACTCCGAACTAAATTCTACCGCTCTAGCATACCTTCAGCCTCAACAAGCACGGCTGGCTCTCTGGCAGAACGACTTCCAAAGTCACCTTGGACTTATAGGAATGACTCTTGGACTCTCAGGATCACAGATCTCATCTCAAGCTCGCGCCCTCGAACGGATCCATGTCCTGGACAGCGGTGCCTCCTCGCACATCTTCTGTCGATCAAAGAGCTTTGCAACCCTTGACAAATATCAGGGACTCCCGATCAATGGCATTGTAGATACAATAGTCATGCCGGAAAGAAGAGGCACCTACTCTCTTCGCGTGCAAGGACCAAATGGACCCCAAGATGTCACGCTCGACAATGCTCTATATGTTCCAGGAGGGCATTCCAACCTGCTCTCTGTCTCTGCGCTGGAAAAGAAAGGAGCAGAAGTCCTCATTCGGAATGGAAAAGCAACCGTCACCAATAAGGGAAAAACCGTCCTCACTGCAACAAGGATCTGTGGATTCTACGTGGTTGACGAGGCGGAAGAAGATCACTTCCAAGCAGCTCTGGCCTCTTTTTCAGTGGGAGATTCTCGACTACAACTTTGGCACGAACGACTTGCACATTTGGGCGAACGAAATATCAAGAAATTGATCAAGATGTCCACAGGCATCCGACCAGACGAACCACCCTCGGACCCATGTGAAGCCTGTGTGAAAGGCAAACTTAAAGAATGCCCCCATATTCGGCCTATCAAGAAAGGAACCTATCCCCTGGAGTGTATTCACGCTGACATTGCGGGGCCTTTTCAAGAAGTGGGAGCTGATGGAAGTCGCTACTGGGACTGTTTTATTGATGACTTCACTCAAATGTCTTGGGTATATCCAATCAAGGAGAAATCTGAGTTTGAAGAATGCTTTCAGCACTTGATCAAACAGCATGAAAGGCCAGAAAGGCGTTGTCATTTTCTACATCTTGATCGAGGAGGAGAGAATCGGAGTCAAGTCCTAGTCTCACTCTGCCATGACAAAGGGATCAAACTCTCGTATACAGCAACAGAACAACATCAACAAAACGGCCTTGCTGAGGTTCTCAACCGAATTATGCTCGAGAAGCTCACGCCAACGCTGCTCAACTCGGAGCTTCATCCACAATGGTGGCCGTATTTCTTGAAAGCTGTAAACTACATTCGAAATCTGTGTCCCACAGCAAGCATGTCGACTACTCCATACCAAGCCTGGTTTGGAGACATCCCTGACCTTGGTCACTTGCGAATCCTTGGTTCCCGAGGATGGGCTCTGCTCCCATCTTCAAAACGAAAGAAGATGCAGTCAAAAGGAATCCCCTGCAAACTCCTCGGTTACCAAGGTAGCACGAATTACATTTTGCTCGATGGAAAAGACAGAGTGTTCGTCTCAAACAACGTTATCTTCTCTGAGGATGTCAAACATAAGAAAAGGCCGACCGTGGACAATCCTACGCGTGTAGAGAACGATCAAAGACCCCTTCAGCGGCGACGACTAGACTCAAATAACCCGGATCCCGAGTGGCCAGCTGCCCTAGGTCCTGCTCCTCTGCCGACCGCAATCCAAGAGACAAATGAGACGAGAGATAGCACCCGCGGCGAAGAAACACCATACGAGTCACCAGAGGGAGGCCCAGAACGAGATTTTGATCAGGAATCAGTAAGGTCGACCATTCATGTTGTCGAAGATGGACACGAAGATGAACATCAAGCTCCAAATGAAGCTACTGAACGACATATTGAACTACGTCTGCCAGAACAATCGACAAGAGGGCAACTGCCGTCTCGGTATACTCTAGCAAGTACGAACTTTGCCTTCCTCGGAGCAATCGGACGACAACTCTGCCTGATTGTACGCGACCTTGATCAATCGGAGCCGAAGACCTTCAAAGAAGCTGTGAAAGGACCCCATGGGAAACTTTGGTGGACTGGCCTTGAGGATGAACATGGGTCTCTAATAGAAAATGGTGTCTGGACTCTTATCGAACTGCCACCAGGACGAAAGGCTCTTCGATGAAAATGGGTTTTTAAACTCAAACGAGGAGAAAGTGGAGAAGTCTTACGATACAAGGCCAGATTTGTCGTAAGAGGATTCGAACAAAAAGAAGGGATCGACTTCAATGAGACCTTTGCCTCGGTTGTCAAACCAATGAGCTACAAGATGATCTTCGCTATAGCGGCCGCACTTGATCTGGAACTCGAACAGATGGATGTAAAAACTGCCTTCTTGTATGGCTACATTACAGAAGAAATCTATGTCGAACAACCTGAAGGCTTTGACGATGGAAGTGGGAGAGTCTGCAAGCTCATAAAAGCGCTGTATGGACTCAAACAGGCACCACGGGTCTGGTATGAAACTCTCTCCAACTTCCTCAAGGAACTAGGCTTCAAGCCGTTGATCTCAGACATGGGAGTCTTTGTCAAAGGACACATGTTCATTGCTGTCTATGTGGACGACCTGCTTATTGCTGGGCCCTCAAAGGAGGAGATCACCACGAATCAGCCAGAAGAACTTTATAGCTGTGCTAGCGGTTGGTCTGACCATTTTGTAGCGGAACTGGCCGAATTAAGGCGTGGGTTATTTGCACAGCTCCTACCACGCAAAAAACACTTGCTGGGGCGCCTTCACGCCTAAATTGAATAAGTAGCAAGCAACTCAGACCAACAGCTGGGTACCGGATAGCGAGCATGTGACAAGAGCCCGTCAGTGACGTTTGCTTCTCCAGCGGGGCATCCTGCCTTTCTTCCATTGTAGAAGAAATAGTCTGGGCAGCGTGGGCAACCGTCCCTAGACATCGTGCGCCGTCAACTAGAGAAAGTGGAGAACGGACCTTCTTGGCTGTGACAGTCGAGAGGACCTTTGACAATGGCAGCCAACGCCAAAGAACTGACACACGATGAAATACGGGACTAGTCGGCTCTCATAGAATCCTGAGAACGAGACTTTGGATGAGTACAAAGGAATTTACGTCGCCGGGAAGGATTGAGTCCACAACAATCTCCTTTACCGCGAGTTCTGTGGATACCATTGCACTGATGACCTACCTGTCATGAGGGGATCATGCTGCGAAGATGCTTGCCTACTGAACACGACCAATCCTCAAATAAGCACTCCCTCTTCAGCCGGAATAATGCCGTTCTGATTGGTGCATGTTTATTTCTGCATTCTGTTGCTGTGGAGGATGGTCGTGTGAAGAAAAGAGCGCGCGTAGTCCCATAAATCCGGTGATGGGTTCTAAGACGCGCCTTTTGATCGTATGTGCATTTGCGTCTGAATGCCCAACTTGTCTTGTCTGCTAATTCACCCTCCGTCCAAGCCCGCATTCACTCCCGTTATAGCGCCCGCGCTGAATGACTACATAGATTATTCTTCCTGGCTGCTCCATCCCGTCTGCCAGCCCGCTGTCCGTCAAATACCAAGATGCTCTCTCGCTCGTTGGTCGTAACTCGAAGACTAATTTGTATCCTTCTCTAGAGGATTATGGGAGCATAGTCCCCGATAAGAAACCAGATTTAATCTCCAGGTCATAGAGCTCGAAATCGAGGCATTTAACCGTCGCTGAGAGCAGGAAGCCATACAGTAAGCACTGCTTTAGCTAGGGTAACCAGATATCTTGCTTTTACTATTTTGTTATAGTCGGAAGATACGTTCTGCAGGGAAAGTAGAGTAATGAACCTATTTGTGAAGTCTCATTCTGGATGGTTAATTGAAGTAAGCTACGCGCAAAAGACACCAGAGCAGCTCAAGAGCACGAAAGGTGTGCGGATGCTCTCACGTAGCACAAGGAGGATCAAGGCTTACTTTTGACGAATCATGTCGAGGTGGACAACCCTGCGCTGTCCACAGATCAAATGGCAACTTCCCTCCAGCAGAGACGGAAGATTGCCCTTCTCCTGACTCAAGCGTCCAGTACGTCTTTCACGATCATGACGTACAGCTAGTTAAGTAGCTTAAATGATTTCTGTGTTCCCCACAGAGGGAGAAGAACAAAGGTAAAGCTAGCGAAGGGGAATGGAATATACCAGAGAATTTGGTAAGTGCTAGACGTGTTTTGAGGAGTGGCGGGATAAGAACTTAAGACGCCGTGGTGGTGGCGAGAGTTAAATCATGCCACACAGTGCGCTCCCTCCGTTTTATGCTGCAGTAATTTATTATGCAATCATAGTGACGATATATGGCCTTGTGCTGGGCACAAACACCCGCGATGAGCAAAGACGTCGGTTCTGAGGATTTGAGAAAAGGGGGTACAGTAACGGCCGCGAAAAATGTCCGCCAGTTGAATATTAAATGTAATTTTCCGCACGGACTACCTTTCGTTCGTGCTAAGAAGAAGGACGTATCATGGAGCAGAATCGGTCCTTACTTTAGACATGGTCCGTGCGGGGAATCAAATTTAACCTGCAACTGGCGGACACTTTTTGCGGCCGTTACTGTACCTGTGCAAGATAGTCGAGACGGATGTAGGACACGCCATTGCTCATTTGTTAAATATAAGCCTTAGCTACCCCCCAACCAAGCAACTTTATCGACACCATCTTCTCAGCCATGGCTTCCAATACTTCGTCATCATCTATTTCCCACTCCACACAACGACCAGCAACCCTACGAGCCTATTCCCAATCCATGTACCAGTACACGAAGAGCCAAACGAACGCTCCTGCCCTACTTTGCCGCTGCGACACCAATACCAAGCCGGACTTCAGCCCCGAGCTGCACTTCTTCCGGTTAGATCCCTGAAGGAGTATGCGTATCTACATGGGGAACAATAAGAAGTGCGATAAATGAACAAATGGTAACTAGCAGATGAAGAGTCCCTTAAACAGATGATTATGGGATTAGGATGAGCTTATCTAAGTTGGATTATCATATAGCCGGCTTAATTTAATATCTACCTTGTAGACAGATTAAAGCTGAAAAACACAAGCCTGGCACACCCCAAGAAGCAACAGTCCAAGACATATCGTACGCACGTATTTGAGAACAGTTAATGATACAGACCAAGTGCTAAGACTAGAGGATTGCTTTGTGCCCAGTGGTTAGTACACTACATAAAGCTGGTCAATTAGGGAATATGTCGTGATATATTCATGTGACAAACGCGGTGTGTAACACAACGCTAGGCGTTGACACATTGAATGCAAGTACAACTCGACTAGTTTGCAAGTCGAATAGCACTTGGGGAGCAACGCGCACGTCACGGCTTGGCAAAATGTTTATACCATCATCGAGGTTTTGGTTGTGGTCGGAGAAACAGTCCATTCGTGCTGAGCTTTTGACTTTCTTGCGACGGCCTCCATCCCCACCGCCCCCAACCTAGGAGACATCAAGGGTCGTGTCCACACACGCAAGCGACGTTTACCTATGAGTGGCGTCATGCGAAGCAACGACAGTCACATCAAGAACCCTTCAATCGGACTTTTGGTGCTGATCGATCCCTTTTTTTGCCCAAGAATCAGCTGTCTTCTGTCACCACCCGATATCTTCCGGAACCAAGCTCTCAACGAATCGCTAAGGGAAATGTGGATTCCCAAGATTGCAAGAAATACGACCTAGTTAGATAAATGGCAATGCAAAGTCATGGGGAGTTTGAATGCAGCTAAGTTTCGTCAAGGCTACTGTCTAGCGTACTACAGTGTAAACGCAACTCAGGGAATAAGGCGGCAACTTGACCACGTCTGAACGGTGTGCATCCGCCGCCGTGGAGAGGGGTAAAAAACTGGCTAGGCTGTCCATCCCTGACAACTCTTTATAGGAACATCTACGTTTTTCCAGAGCTGTTGAAAAGCATAAGATTGTGCCACAGCGACCTCACAGACCCCTCATATTGTCATCTACCCAGACCACTAGTTACAGCTATGAACAGACAGATTGCAGTAAGGCAGGATAACTTTGTTAGTGACCTAATAGGTATTTCACATCCTTCAGTACGTCAACCAAAGGCTTCTAATAATAATATGCTATCTCATAGACTCTACTAATCGCCTGCTTACGACTCTTTGGCCTTGCCCTGCTCCGACTTTTATGGGTACTCTCCCGGTGGTGCCCCTCGGGGCTTACACGGAAAGGATATTACGAACATCCGGTGCGACGTATTCTACCCTTCTAGCAGCTTGCTATTACCTCAAACTACTACATATTTCCCTCGAACTAAGTCCTGTCGCCGCTCAATCACAAAAATGGGCCAAGACAGGGCCTATACCATGCCCACGACGCATGTTTCTTTCCGCACTTATGTTAGGCTGGAAGTATACTCAAGAAAAGAGTTATTCATCAAGGGTATGGGCTAGGATATCGGGGTTAAGCTTGAAGGAGATTAACTCGAATGAAGCAATGTTTCTCGTAATAATTGACTGGCATCTCTATATACCCTGTGAAAACTTTGAGCGCCGGAGCGTCTATAAGTGCCTTCCCACCCGGAAATGTCAAGAACAAAAATAGCAGGACTCCATCGCATCATCAATGTGAACAGGCGCCAGGGAGGTTTCGGGTCTCGCTTATGTCGCAGGGTGTAATTATTGTTAGGTTGTTTTTGAGCATCGCAGCAATCTCTTGCGTTCTTAGAATGTGGACTGACAGTCGCTTCGTGCCATGAAGGCTCCTCCGGTGCCGAGCACACAGTTGCCATCATTTCTAATGCATGGTTTGGCATCGTGGGAGCGAGTTATGGCTGACATCGAGCAAACGGGCCTTTGCACCCAACGAGCTCCGGGTACTCTCTGACTAACGTACTTGATAAGCAAGTTCTCGCGCTTTGCACCGACGTCAACCCTTGATTTCTTGTAAGAGGTCTGCTAGATCTTCCTGCCCTTATCCGCCGACTTGGTCCTCGCGAAAGCCATCGATGTCTCCCGCACACTCTGATAAATCAACCACCCGGGTGTAAATAGCCAAAAAGAGTTACATACGGCATAATAAACGCAATAGTAAAACCGTTCTGGACGACTCAACACCACACCATGAACCAGCTCCTCAAATGCGCACGTTCCGTAGTACAAGATGAGGCCGTACAGCTGCCCCAAGCTCACGATCAGTTGCAACGGGTGTCGGAGAGAGTGGTCAATAGTAATATAGTAGGCGCAGAGAAAGGATAGTGGTCCCCAAAGGTACGCTGTACAGGATTCCATGCAGACGACGAACGCATCCCGTGTCATGTAGCGGGAGTCAGAGAGGGCATATTCCTTCCAGAGCTGACCGAAGAGATCGGTGCGGCTGCCCATATCGAGGGAGTTATAGGAAAAGTAGCCTAAGCAATGCGTTAGCAAATATGGAATGTTATCAACCAAATGGTAGGAATATACCGTACCCTCAAAGAAGAGATGGACAAATCCACAAAGAATAAACCATGATGCCGTCCATACTTCTCCCTTCGAAAGAGTAGGGTTCGACAGCTTGAGAAAAACCTTGGACGTCGTCAAAATGGCCGCCAATGCCCCAAAGAATATCGTGAGTAACGCTGCTGTTGGTAAAGACGTCGCGACGTAACCTGGCACCTTGATGTGGACGGGAAAGAATGGGTGTTCAGGATCGTCGGAGATGATGGCGCTCGCCAACGGGAATTTGGTGTCTTCCATGGCAATGAATGATTTGGTTCAGCGCACTGGGCGTATGGAAGGGTGCCTGTGAAGGTGGATGTCGAGGAAGGTTGTTGACTTCTTGTTGGGTTTCGTGCTGCACGACTAAGGGAACGAGGAGTGAGTCGTTCTTAAAGGGCTCTTATCTGGCTCGGCATGCTGACTTATTCGTGATCACAAGGCGGTATAGATTCGTACAAGCTTTTCCCATGACGAGATTACATGTCTATCGCGCTACCAAGGCCATTAAGCGCAGATTCCACGATGACCATCAGGGAAATACGCAGGGAAATACGCAGAGAAAAGTGGGCAAATTCATCATCGACTGCTGTTCTTGCCCTTGATTTGTTAGCGGTAGTAGTACCTGATCAACTCCAATTTGCCCTAAGTAATGCTGCATTAAATAGTGAAACAATCCCAGACTCGTCTCGTAATCTCAACGCCAGATCCAGCTGCTGGACAATTCTCGTGAATCATTTAGCCGGCCGTGTCACCCGACAACGCCTTCGTTTCACCCGCGATTGTTTGCTTCGATGGCCACGAGGCCATTGAGTCGATCTTTGGCCAATAAATAGATGGGACGAAACCCGGAAATGTTGCGCTAATGGGAACCCAACACAAATCTTGATTTGGTTGCTGATCGATTTAATAAAACGAGCTGTCAAGTCACTTTCACTTCTATCTGCTCGTACATCCGCTGGTAAAACACTGGCATCCGAATGTCGGGGCTTGTTCAAGCCCGACCGCCGATGGTTGATTTTCAGGGTCGCCAGTACATAACGTCAGAGGAGTGTCATTTTTGATCACGGTGCGTCATTGGCATAATTCCCTGGAAATTCTAAGCTATCCCTGTTTCCCCAAGTTTTTGGGGTCATTGTGTACTAGTATAATCAGAATGACGACTCCCCCTGTGCAAGCATCCAGGATGGCAACTGCGTCACAAGATGTTGGATCCTGAGGATGCGACATAGACTAGGTATCCAGGAAAAGAACCGGCTCTGATACCAACCTACTTCCTCTCCTCAAGCCTCCTCTAAGCTCAATCCATCCTTTTCAGTTTCAAGCAATACCCAAGACTTGCGTTTGCCTCTGTGATGGCACCCCAGAATAAAGTGGACCCTGCAGTAATCCCTGTTTTCGCTGTTTAATGTTCCTGGGTTACCCCTTCCAGGGAATGCACCCCTATGAAAGCAAAATGCATGCTTATCAATTCCTAGGTCGTGTAACTTTCAAGCCTTCAGCACATCGCAACCCGGCAATCAGCCCATAGCATTTCCCAAAACTCCACTGGGGATAGCCCAGAATGTCAAAGCGATGATAACGTAGAGTCCCACAAGCTGCAGCGTAATTAGTACGCTGTAGGTATAGAAGGGCAGGGAAACGTAAACTCACCATGGCTCCCTCCAGATAGTGTCAGACAGTACGTGTATTCGGTCCATTGATCCAAATCAGTGTATTCATGTTGGTTGTTTTCGTTAAGTGTCTGCCCCTGAAAGATCTGCTGTTCATCATAAGACCCTTGACCCGCACGTGACACCCCAGCATATGCCTTCTGTTCAACAGATAGTTAGATTTCCCATCCTGCACCGTGCCTGTCACAACTAAAACGGATACAGCGAAGATAATTGTCTCAACTGCAACAAGCATCAGCAAGCGTGTTCAAAGTCGCTTACGTCCTCATAGTAACTCACAAATATCGAAATTCAGACTCATCGGCACATTCATTGCCCAGCCCAAGACAACCAGCGACGGCGTAACTAGCAGCGCAATCTGGATGCTGGATCCGATTGCAACACCCGTGGCCTTGTTTAATGTGACTTGTCAGTTCACAATAAAACAACCAGATAAAGAAACAGGATGTCACTCACCAAATCCATTTTATTCCTTACGGCCATCACACACGCTGTCGCGTGCTCGGCCGCGTTGCCGACAATGGGGATCAGGATCAAGCCAATGAAGCTCTTGCTGGTGTGCGCATCTTTGGCGATGCTGTCGATACTGCCCACCAGGTAGTCTGCACAGAAGGAGATAACAACGGTCACGGCAATCAGTACCGCTGCAGCAGACCAAGGACTCATTACCGATTCGGGCTCGTCATCTCCCTCATCGACGGAAGTCGTTTCATCAGTCCCTCGCTGAATAGATTCTTGTGCGTCCGCAGCTGGAAGCACAGATACAGGGCGTACAGGATAAGAAGGATGATGGCCGTCCCGCGCGAGTGCCAAAGGATGGTTTCGGCTTTATCGTGCTGATCCGAGCTGTCGAGGATGCTATAAAGCTGCATATCGAGGTTAGTCTTCCTCCTAATGCTTATTGTAGCACAATCTTTTGTGGATTGGGCTCTGGGAGGCTGCTCACAGTAGCGGGAATGATCATTGAGGCGGCTGACAGCGCTAACAAGGAACATGTCGTTTGTGCCGTCGCGCTGGTGAAGGTCTGCTCGGTGCCGTTGCCTGAACCATCCTTCATGTTGACAAGACCGCCGAGCAGGAAGCTACTGCCCATGACAAGAAGCAGATTGGATAGAATGGAACCAAGCATTGACGACTGCACGACTTCGATTTGGTTCTTTTTCAGGGCGACGATACTCACGATGAGCTCAACTGCGTTGCCAAAGGTGGCATTCAGCAGCCCTCCTAATGTCTCGCCCAGTGGGATGGAAATCTCTTCCGTAGCGAAGGATAACACCGCTGCCAGAGGAATAATGGCGATGAAGTTCAGCGAGAACACAGCCGCAGGGCTCCAACCAAGCACGCCGGCAATGATACCTAGTGGCACGAATGGGAGCAGGACGTTGACGTAGTCTATCACGTCAGTTCAGCCATAGTTTTATTAATCAGCGGAGACATGCTTACTGCTCATCAGCGTAACCTTGGTGACATGGAAAGCATTTGCTGGCCATTTGACCAGACGATTCGGGCTGTCTTTCCCCGGAGTGCTTGTGCCGTCAAATAAGCGCCTCATCAATCCATGGCGCTCCTCACTCACGGGTGGTAAGCGAAGCAACGGCGATCTCTCATGGTAGAGCTCAGGGTTGGCGGCTTCATCGTCGCTGTAGATGTGGTTGACCCTTTGGCCGGAGTTTCTACCTGACCAAGTGCGACGGACCTG
>JAGPYM010000140.1:0-18501 GCA_020736575.1 Thelonectria olida | reverse complement strand
GTAATTTACTATATAAAATATTTCTAAATTAACATAGCTATAAGTAGAAATATATTACAAATTTAATTATAAAAGTAAAATATATAACTTTTAAAAGAGTAATTAAAAAAGCTAAAAGTTTCAATAATATATATAATTATTTATTAGAAAATCTCTTTTTAAATAAAAATAATATATACCTTTTATATTAATAAATAATAAGGCTATTAAAACCTTAGCTAAGAATTATTTTTATTATAAAAAAGCTAAATATATAAATATAACTTATTATTTTTTTAAAAAAAAGTTAAATAAAAAAATATAAAGATTTTATATATAAAATTTAAAAATAATATAATAGATTTTTTTATAAAAGATTTAAAACTAATAGAATTTTATAAATTATTAAAAGATTTATTTTTAAATAATTATATTTTAAAAAGTAAATAATAAATAAGTTTTTTATTTTATATTATTAAGGATTTTCTTTATATAACTAAGGTTTTTATCTTATATTTTTCTTAAATAATATTTTTTAATTTTTTAATTATAAAAAGTTTTAAAAATTTCCCTTATAAATCTTATAACTAAAAGGTTTTAAAATACTTTCTCTTTAATAAAAATATATATTTAATTATAAATACTTAAATTTATTAAAATTAGATAAAAAGACTTTTATTTTAAAATCTATAATATATTTAGTAATATATTTATAAAAAACTAGATATAATATAGCTTTAGGGGGGCTATAAAAGCCAGTTTTTATATAAGCTTAAAATATATAAAATAGAATAATTTAAATATATTTTATTTATTATTAAATTTGTAAAATATAAGAATTATAATAATATATTTTTTACCTTATATTTCTAATTAGTTATATTTTTATTTAAAATATTTCACTTATTTCTAAATTAAAAAAGCAGACCTATTAATATATACTACCCTTACTTTAATAGGTCATATCCGCCCTAATAAGGCATATAATTCTAAATAGAAAGGCATATTAAAATATATAATAATGTAATATAGCTTTTAAATCTTTCACTTTTAACTAACTATTTAAATAAAAAGAAATACACTTATAAGCTTTTTAAATACTATTATATAAAGGAATAATAGAGTTTTTATCTAATATATATATCTTTTACCTAGGGCTAATAGGACCTAATTTATTATATATAAAAAATAAGGGTTTTTCTCCCCTTATTTAACCTAATTTAATTATTAATATTTATAATAAATATTTAACTAATTAGAACCTTTTTTATATTTTTATAACTGCTTTAATTTACTAATTCTAAATATTTAATTAAAATTTAAATATTTTTACTTTCTATTTTTTTATTTACTCCTAAAGCTTTTAATTTTTATTTTTTACTATAGCTCTAGCTTTTACAATTATAACTAGTAATATATTATTATATTATAAGTTAGTATTATTAAAATGTATAAAAAAAATAATTTTTAAGTTTTTTTAATAAAATTAATTATAAAAATATATAATTTATTTTAATAGTTAAAACTTTTTAAAAAGTTATATATAATATTTAATATATAAGTATTATATTAAGTATATATAATATATAAGAAGTAAATATTAAGATTCTTATATAAATATTATATTTAATAGTTATAATTTATTATTAAATCTTTTTAATATAATATTTAACTTAAAAGATTAATTAAATTAAAAGGTAATCGCGAAGTCGCTGCTTCCCCCTTTGGAAATGGCGGCACACCCGTTTAGGCAAGGCGCCATCGCCGCTTACTCCCAACACCAGCATCACGTGACCCTTTTCATATAAGAGCGGCGCTTCCACCCAACCTCCATTGACCCTCGTATACTTGTATTCTTGACTTCTGGCCGTCCTCCGTCGTCGTTTCATCGCAGCCCTTGGCCTTCCTTCTTCCCAGGGTTTGCTGCGTCACCCACTATGCCGCATGGTCTCAATACTGTTGCTCTCGGACATCTTCGGCAATCACATCGGCGGCACTCCCCTTCTCTCTTACTCGGCACGGCGCGACCAGTTGCATGGTGCGATTCTTCCCAAACTCTCACCTCTTTTTCTCGCTTCCAAATTGTATGGGTTCTACCATTATCCCTCTTTCCTGGTAACTATCCATTGACTGATCCGATAAACCATCGCTCTCAAGACCAGTGCTCCAGCATCCTTGCAGCCTCCCGTCATCGCCATCCATTCTCTCAAGCAGCAAGCACCCCAACGGGGATGTTGATCTTCGTGAGGCCTCCGACAAGGAGCTAGCCAACCGCGAAAATGCCTCAGTGGCTGACCACGTCAATGCCTAATGTGCATTGGCGGAGATGGCGTTGGCGTCCAGCGAGGAGCTGATGAGCTGAAGCACAGCCCTCCCCCCCTTTTCGTTGGCCACGGAACCGTGGTAAAGTTTGACGATTCCGGAGTCACCGAGAGCTTTGCCTGACCAACGTTAGGAGTCAGACCTCAGGCCACGAGATGATGTGGCGAGGCAGTGAGGGGCTGTCTCTTGATGCCCCTGTGTTGGTTTGGCTCGGCGGTTCAGGAATTGTCCGAGATAACGGGAGAATGCAGTGCAGCGGTCTCCTCTCGAGCAAACCCCCATCATCTCGGATGGATGACTGGATGAAGTGACGCCTGTCGGCTGCAGCGTTTCCGGTTACACTCGGGCTCCCTCGGGTCCAGCGGAGAGTGATTCAGTTGTTGGTCGTCGGCTGCCCCGTCTTCATTACCCGAGATGGAAGGTGCGAAATTAAGACGATAGCACCAGGGTTACAACAAAGCGACTAGTGTGTTGTCACGCACTCGGAGGATGACCGATTATCACCAAGCGGGCAGTGCCTCTTGTCAGCTCATGCAAGCTATCGGACTTCTGCAGCATTCCTCATAGTCTGCCCCTGAATCTCGTCTATTCTGCCTTGACCTCCATTATGCGATGGAAATAGACATGGCTGAGTTGCCTAGTGGAATATGGTGATGGGCTGACTACGTAAGCAGGTGGAGGCGATTTCTTTGATACGACGAGTTAGAACGCAACATCAACATCTGGAGGCTGTGGCAGTGCCGTCCTTGCCGACGGGATGCTAAGGACACTCGAGGACGGCCCCTTCGTCTTCGATTCCCGATGCTTGAGCGCCTGGATGAAGCATTTCTGGGTGATGCGATCTAATGAAGACGACAAGAGGCAGCTGGCTGATCAAAGTCTGACAAGCTATGCCGTAGGATGAGGAGGAGGAGGAGGATGTGGCCCTGTCAGGTTAATCCTCTCTCCTTTAGTCAACCCACTTCTCATGATCTTCGAGGCAGTTTATCCGTCAGGTCGTAAGGTGGCCGGCGGAATAGGGGAGGCGTAGCCGAATCATGCCTGAGATCACCGCCAACGAAGCCAGATCACCAACATCCCTCTGCACTTCCGGGCCCGCCGCGTTGCTTCGATCCACATCTCCCAAGTCCAGCTGAATCACACACTTGTCATGGAAGGTTGCTCTCTTTCCCTGTTGGCTCGGCGAATAAGGAGCTCTCGCTTCTTGGTGCAGGGCGTCCGTTCTACTCTTGGGGGTGGAATGGAGAGCGCGTTTGAATATAAATAAGCTAGAGATTTCGCTCCCGGGTTGTTCTTGATTCTGCAACACTTCAATCCGCACTTCTCATTTCTGACCCAGCTCTTTGTTTCACGGTTGCTACACGGACACAACTATGTACCGTCCCTTGGAAATCACGCAATGGAATCCTTCCCAGTTACACCGAAAGCCCAAGCCTCCTGCAAAGACTAGGAATTGTGAGCGGCTACCTTGCCTTTCTGATGCCTCCTTTTCTCAGTCTGTCGCGTCTTATGCAGAGAATTCCCCCCTATTGTTGTGAGCGGGAAGGATTCGACCGATGCCAACCCCTACGCAGGGTCTCCTTCGATTGAGGAGGCCATTGACGAGGCGATGCGCCCTGTGGCTGATGATGGTGTGGGGACGGAATCGTCACATCACAAGCTACAGAACTATCGGATATTGACAAGAAGGAGCGTCCATTCAACTGTAAGAGTCGAACTATTGTCCCAAATCTAACCGTGACACACCCAGCTGACGATGTCTAGTAGATTCTGCAATTAACATTGAGGCGGGGGAAGGCAGAAACAAGGTGTCTCTGAACGCTGACCCGAAAGCCCCTTTCTTGACCTTGGGCGAAGATAACGATGATTCTCCGTCAGCTTCTGCACTGGGAGCCTCTTACCAACCAATCTTAATTCCCTCCGACGTGGACTCCGATACGGATGATGATGACTGCCGGGCCTCCAATGACGCTGATACCTCGCTTCCGCCCGCTCACGAACTTCGGATATCTTCAACTCGGTCGCGACTGCGCCGCACAAGCTGTATGAGTAAGTCCAGAAATCCGTCGCACTCCAAAAGCGCTAGGAACTAATATTCAACCTAGCAAGCCCGAGTAGGAGACCAGATAACCGTGATCCCCATTCAAGGAAACCAATTTTGTTCGATAGCAATGCGACATATGTCGACGTGACTGAGTCCCAGAAGTCTGAGCCTCACAGCGCGGTTGGTTCCCCAACTCCGGCACATGAATCATCGGGGCCCTATCTCACACATCCTGATCTGAATGGGAATTCTTGTGATAACGCACCTGCGAGCGACACCCCCACCTGCCATGAGACTATCCCCGAGAGCCCTCGCGGAAGTCCTGGAAACCTGACTCTGGACTCCCCTGAAGGACAGGATCTTGCGATAGTTGATACTACGAAGCCAGGCGCTGTTGACAATGGTGCTATCCTAATCGGAATAGCGACCTCATCGCAGAGTGCTTCAGATCCTTCGACATCGGCACACACCTCACAACCGCTAATCCTCGCACCGCTCGAGACGGCTGAAGTTTCGGAGAATAGCGGTGACGTGCCAATAAGCGCGGCTCCTTCAAGCTGCAGTGTTCCTGGAACACGCGACGCATCTTCCGAAAGACAACTCTCGTCAGAAACATCCCAAGTTCAAGGCCTCGCAATGACTGGCTGCGAATCCAACGACGTTGAAGTCCAAGCTCAAACAGCCACATCTGGACTATCATCAGAAATCCAAGAGCTGCCGTCTCCGTCCCAGACTCCGATAACACGCCGCCGTTCCCGTCGTCGAGCCGCGCTCAAGTCGATACGCTATGATGATGGTAGTGATAGCGACGCGGACGGCCACTCCCGAAGAAGCGAAGATAGTAACCGCAAGAACTTACGTCACAAGGGCTATTCCTCTGACTTGGCAGCCGAA
The DNA here is from genome assembly GCA_020736575.1 of Thelonectria olida. Classification (NCBI taxonomy): domain Eukaryota; kingdom Fungi; phylum Ascomycota; class Sordariomycetes; order Hypocreales; family Nectriaceae; genus Thelonectria; species Thelonectria olida. The sequence continues at coordinate 13,262 of JAGPYM010000140.1, read as the reverse complement.
GAAAGCGATCCTGAAGGCGAAACATCGGGCGAGGATGAGCAATGCCTACGCAAGCGCCGTAGAGTCTCCAAGTCCTCGACCGGTTCGATACGCCATGCAGCCGCAAGTGACAAGGGTAGAGCATCTCGAAGATACTCTACCCGGCCAACCAAATGGGATAACCGTTCTCGGACAAGCAGGATCGCTAGTCCACCATTGTCACAGACGCCATGCACCGAAGTCGGTGCAGTTCTCGCTAGGTTTGAGGAATGGCCGCTTGAGAATGTTTCGCTGAAGCGCATAATGGAGAATGGCAGGACGACATTTCAACTGCAATTCGACTGGACTCCTTGTACAGAGCGTGAGCATGCTAGCAGCCCTGATCGGAGTTGTGCGGATTCACCATCGAGACGGACAGTCCGCAGGGCTAAGCGAGCTTCCGCTACGAGAGTTCGTTACACAACTGCGGAGGATGGGCTCCTCATCAAGTTGAAGGAAGACGATAGGCTTGCTTGGCCTGAGATTCACCAGCGGTTTAGCGAAACATATCCAGGGCGGTCCGTCGAGAGCCTACAGGTCCATTATTCTACGAAGATCAAGAATCGGGAGAGGTCCTAGCGTATTGGTGGCGGAGTATGTCAAGTCTGCTCTTGGGCTATCAGTTATGCCGATGGTGTTAAGACCCCGAGTCGGAGACATCAATGTGATTTGACGTCAATAATTGTGAAGAAGTGGATGGATTGTTTTATGCAAAACTAATCAGTTATGGTTGGTCAGCACATTCTGCAATGGTTCTCCCTAGTTATTAATACATCCGTATCCCCGATTCGACAATGGCAATGTATATTTTGTATCTGAGATTTAGGATGTCGAGACTATACTCGAAGATCCGCGGAGCCCGCTTGCCGTTGGTGTTTGGGAGATATCAAATGATCAAGAGGCTAGTGGCCTCAATCTTCCCAGCAAATTCCGGCTTGGGACCTATTCAGTGAGGAAGAAGTTGACGGTTCGAACCCGGCCGGGGCAACGATTTTCATGATGGGTGGTTGTGAGCGGACATTTACCACATCATCCAGCCTCGCATTTACCGTGCAGGGGACGGCTTGATCATTCCATCATGAAGAAGCATATTATTGATCTCGCGTCATTGTAACGTAGCAAAGAAGTAGCACTTCCATTCTGGGCATGGTTGGCCAAAACGCAAAATGCGACGCGTTTCTAACACAAAGGCCTGTGCCTTCCCTGGAAAGTTCAATATAACGTACTGAACTCCCTCGTAAGGCTTGTCCTAACTATCTGTCTCGATAACCTCCTTATACTTTTGCAGCTCCAATATGACTAACCTCACGACCTGCACAGACCAGGCGAATTTAAGGATTCACGGGTCAGCAATATGGCGGTCCGACCAGCTCTTATCTTATCTATGCGTACAAAATCAATCAGTGTGAACACAAACAACCACTTATTCCATCACTATGTCCACACCTTGCGCGATACGAGCCAGCATGACCCAGCCAACCAGCCATTCCCCCACTCCTTCAAGAGTGAGCCACGCTGCTCAATATACAAGCCATCAAATGCATCCCGCTGCCCCTCTCGGACCCATTCCAGACAACCCCCCAAACGACGTCTCTCTCTCAAACCACATCTGGGGCGTTGTAAATCGAACCTATTACATAACTACGGCCCACACCTCCATAGGAATGTCGCGTCCTTCTATGATTGCCCTCAGAGATGAGGTTTGGGTGTGGCAGCACCAAGCTAACACATACCACCACTACCTCCGGCCACCATTACGATACGCATACAGATGAGAATATCAGATCTTATGATTTTCCTCCTGTATAGTGCCTGGCCAATGAGTGGTGGATGCCAAAGGCTATACAGTACATCTAGCCATTCTTCTGAGATGAGTTTTCCTGGCTCGCCTTCAACCGCGTCCTGTTCTGCTCCTCCAGAAGCCTCAGTTCTTTTTCAAAAGACTGGAGCGCACTCTCTATCCTTGGTGTAACTGGCGGACACGACGTAATTCTTGAGGCGTTGCCATTCATTTTATACCTCTCGGGCCTTCCCCGGCGCTTCTGAATTCGACTGGTGCCATGACGGGGACCCTGAAGGGGCCCGGATTGGGGAGCCGAAACAAAACGTTCATAACACGTGGGACTGTCCATTTCAGTTGGGGTCCCAGGGTACTCGCAGTTGGGGAAGAACTCAGGGCCCCATCCTGCCTCACTACAATGTTCGCCTCTTGGAGACTGATGGTGACAGCGAGGGCCCTGAGTAGGCATGACATGGTCTGCACTTCCAGTCAGCAAATTTCTTGTAATACTCAGTAGAGAGCCAACCTGTACTGCCATCATCATCAGGAATGACTGAATTTGGATCCGTGGGAGTGTTCATCGGAATACCAGTATCGTGCTTTTTGAGAGACATGTGTTTCGATTGCTTCCCCCCAGGGCGCTCGTTCAGAGAGGGGCTATCGCCTAGAATAGGAGAAGACATTGTTGGTAGGTCATAAAACTAAGAAGATGAACTCTGGGAGGCAGTAGGATTGGAGGATCAGAAGCAATGGGGAGGCGTCGCCCATTTATGTTCTCCTGGTTGGGGCTGAGCCCCTGAATTAAGCCCCCCATGTCAAGCAGGGTAGCCTGTATGAAGATGGCTTATCACACACATATGATGTTGGTAACCGGGAAGCAAGCTGTTGCAGCCCGGCTATATAGCCATGCCTGGCAAGGCAGCATAGAGATACAAAGAGGTATATTTACCTTATACGGAAAGGATTCGGACATGGCGATGATACTTGGCACCACAAGGTAGCGCCGGCAGCATGATCAAGCCTCCTCCCACAGTCATGTTGCCATCCCGGAGCATGTTGATGACGACATCCTCACCACTCGGGGTGCTGTTGTAGTATGCAAAGCTCCTTGATTTGAAGGAGAGACAAAAGCTTTCGTGGCCCGAGATCTACAGAAGTTTCATTGACATATATCCAGGGCGGTCGCCATAGAGTCTACAAGTTCATTACTCTACGAGGCTCAAGGGTCAGAAGAAATCTTAGCATGCTGGTGGCGTGCATTAAGCCTACCTGTCGGGTTTTGTCTCAAACTCTCAACGGATATCAACGTAGAGGACTAGTCTCTAGTCAAACAAATAATTCGTCTTTCTAATTTGCTTCAGACCCAATGTGTCACAAGTCTAGCTAGATAGGTTTTTCTTTTATAGAATAAATACATCTACGAAATTTCATTAAGTTATAGTTATTCCATTTTAGGTATGACGATCGCCTTTATACCGAGAGTTAATTTTAATTAAAATACTTTTCTTTAGGCTGGGAAGAGCATCCAGGCTGATGGCTACTTGATGCGTTGTTAATAATAGCATCGAAGTGGCATGTCACAGAACCGAGTGACATAGGAAGCATCAGTACATAGGCTATGTGATCCTCTGATGTCGTGCGCATAACTTTGCTACGTGCAGGTTGCACAAATAGAGATAACTCGCTTGTATTGTGCACTCGCTTGTATTGTGCACTCGCTTGTATTGTGCACTCGCTTATCATATACGTTACTGACTTCGTCGCAGCTAACACTATTTGTCCGGCAGAAAAAAATACGGAGACTCAAACTGATGCATTGATTTCACCGTAATCTCTATTACCGTTGTCTTTCTTACCGTTATCCAACTTAGAGTAGGTAAAGTAGCATCTAGAAATGGACCATTGAGATTGTCATATTACCATAGCGAAGGGCCAGAATAGTCCATAGATAATAAGGCCATTTCTGGCCGTTGTCACTTTTGTCGCGCTACATATACCAAACCCCATATTTGGTCCAAAGTCCAAAGTCTGGCTTTGCGCCGAGGGTTGGAGCGGGTCATACAGTAACGGCCGCGTTGACTGTCGCTAATTTCCTCTCGCGCCGCTTCCGGCTCTTGCTGGTCATGTTCCCTCACCATAGCCGCAATGCGCCACAGGATTGGTCCGTGGCGTGAACTATTGGACAAAAGCGACAAGTTTCCCAGCCGCTACTGGACGTCTAAAATATGACGAAACGTCAATTTAGGGATTTTTTAGCCGAACAACATTTTGTAAACACAATTCATTGTACAGTAGTTGTTTAGATTCCGTGCGGCAAGCGACGATAAAGCCGGTTCAACCCCATTTGTAGATCATGCGGTTGTTCGCATCGTCCCTTCTACTTGCCACTTTTCTTTTCAGGCAGCCTCGGAACGACCAAAGTCCCTCGGCTCCGGACATGGGATCACCAAGTCGAGAGATTCTGCACTGCGATGTGCTCATTGTTGGCAGTGGTGCTGCAGGCTTGGCTGCGGCAGCTGCAGCCACGTCAAGCCAACTGAACACTATCCTTATCGAGCAACATTCCAAACTAGGCGGAACGACATTCCGATCGGGAGGGACAATCTGGATGCCGGCAAATTTCCTCATGCACTCTGCCGAGGTAAAAAATAATCACGGGGCTAGCGACAGCAAGGACCTTGGCGCGAAGTATATACTGTCTGCCCTCGAGGCAACTCAAAGGGACAAGAACGGAGATCGACTACTCTCATCACCGAGACGTATTCAGGACTTCCTAAGTCAAGGGTCCGATATGATCACTTTCCTGCGGTCCAGAGGTCTAAGGTGGATGGACAGCCCATCAAGTTTCCCAGACTATCATCCTGAGTTCAAAGGCGCGTGGGATCTCGGAGGTCGCACTCTCGATCCCGCAATATTTGACGCAGCGTGTCTAGGTCCATGGGCGAAGTACCTTCAGTTGGAAAGCAAAGGGCCACTCGTTGCTCGCTTCGAAGATTTTCGGCTCTTGACGAGACCATTTGCGTCAGTACTGGATTTCCTTCAAGTTTGTTGGATGCTCCTCAAGTCGAAATTCTATTCCCTACGGTACCGTTCACCAATGTCGATGGGGCGATCATTCATCGCCCAGCTACTTTCAGTCTGCCGGCAACGACACGAGCATATTCGCATCATCACTGATGCAAAGCTTACCAAGCTCTTGGTACAGGATGGAATTGTTGTTGGTGGTAAGGTGAAGACGAGTGATGGCAAATTGGAAATTCAGTCGCGCTTTGGGGTGCTGCTGGCCACAGCCGGGTTTGCAAGAAACCAAGAGATGCGGGACACCTATCTTCGAAGTGGTACAAAGATTGAATGGAGTCTTAGCGTTTCAGGTGGCGATACAGGCGACGCGTTGAGGCTGGGCGAACGTGTTAGAGCGGAGAGTTGCCTCTTGAGCGAGGTTTGGGGCATACCTACGATGAACGATCCTATCACAGGGGATGTGATCGAGGCTATGTTTGCGATTTCCAAGCCATTCTCTATTGTTGTCAACAACAAAGGGACCAGATTTTTCGCGGAGTCGTCGCCATACGGAGATGCGGTTCGATCCATGCTTCGACAGCCAGGAGGTGATCCACGTGCATGGTTGGTCCTGGACCAACAATATCGACAGCGCTACACTCTCGGAAACCTAAAGCCCTGGACAAACACAGTCCTGGTGCAGGACGGATCACTTCTAACGGCCGATAGTATCCACGATTTGGAAGACAAAATGGGAATCCATAACGGGCTACTCGCGAGCACGATTTATACCTGGAACAACATGTGCGACGATGAAGTTGACCGGGATTATGGCAGAGGAAACAGCAATTATCAAAGATATATAGGAGATCCCAATATCAAAGGGAATTCGACCATGGGCAAAATTCAGAAGCCGCCGTTCTACGCCATAAGAATTTTCCCCGGGGATGCTGGCACAAAAGGGGGACTTCGAACTAACAAGAAGAGTAGGGTGCTGGGCCTTGACGGGAAGGTGATTACGGGCCTGTACGCCGCTGGCAATGCATCCGCATCAGTCTTTGGTAGAACTTCACTGGCCGCGGGAGTCACTCTTCTTGAAGCAATTCAAGGTAGTTGGGCCGCTGTGAATGACATAAAAATGCGCTCACAGGCGGAGTTTGATGTTTCGACTTGATCCAATGACTCTTTCGGGAAATTGAAGCCAAATTCAAAGCAATAGGTTTAGCCGATCGAAATTAATATGTAGTATACTGAGAGCGAAGCCATTCGATTTGAACCAAATTCTGAGTATTCCCATGATAATGAGACAGTCCAGGCTTAGGTGTAAATATATCGCAAACTGAACAGAGATCAGAGAATGACCCTTGCTAATATTTACTTATTTATACCCGAAAGCACGGAAATGAAACACTACGATAATCTGTTCAGGGTATCAAGAACTAGACATCCTAGTTCGGAGACATAATTCGATTCCAATACAGTACATACTGTATGTCTTCTTCAATTTACTATACTATCAATACTGTATAGTGGCTATTACTGTTGCCCACCAAGTCGATCACGATATCCCAGCGAAACATAGCAGCGCCTACACCCCTTACACGGACTGGTGAATGGTCCGATGGCTCACGATGTACTATTGAGTTTCGTCACGTTCCACAAGCCAGATTTGGTCATTCTATCTCCTTAATCGCTTTATTATTCCCCTCGTAATTGATTCCCTTCCCCATTTTTTGATGGCTTTGTTTCCCGTCTTCCTCGGCAACAAAAATCCAGTGTGGTGCCCGGCCGGGGGATTCAGCTCTTTCCCATCCCTGTTACAAGCGGTTGCGAAAGGTTAGGACCATAGTTGTCTACGGGGAGATCCATTTCTACCATATCTTCAACAACTACATAATATCCAATGTTTTCAAATTCCAGCACATCGAGATACACATCCAACGCTCGCATCGGGAGAAAGAATATTGTACTTCCAAAACTGGCTGTCAATTCTCTGTGCTAGCAAAGCAGTCCCTTGATACAACTACCTGGACCTTACGCCACCGCCCTGATAGACGATTTGCTATACATAACCATGATCCCAGCTGGCACCAATCTGCACATCCAGTGCATCGCATGCTATCCGATGCAGATAGATCAACAATCAGCAGCCTCACGAATGCCGGGATAGCACCAAAGGATATTAGGACTTATATCCGTCAGAACTCAAATACTATTGCAACCCAGCAAGATATCTATAACCGTATTGCTGATAGCAAGCGAGAGCTCTGCGAGGGCCAGAGCACCATACATGCCTTTGCCAACCAACTGGATAAGGAAGGGTTCTGGAACCGAATGCAGCTTGATTCAAACGACCGGGTCACACCAGTATTATTCGCCCACCCAGAGTCACTAGCATACCTCAAGGCTTATCCAGACCTGCTCTTCTTGGATTGCACATATAAGACGAACAAATATGGGATGCCGCTCCTCGATATTATTGGTGTTGATGCCTGCCAGCGATCCTTCTGTATTGCATTTGCATTCCTGAGCGGCGAGAACGAGGAGGACTATATCTGGGCCTTAGACCGGCTTGGATCAATGTACGAGCTCTGCGGCGCGAGGCTCCCGTCTGTCATCCTCACAGATCGCTGCCTTGCTTGTATGAACGCCGTGGCTCGCTGCTTCCCAGCTGCAATTTCGCTCCTATGCCTTTGGCATGCGAATAAAGCAGTCCTTCGCTACTGCCAGTCAAGCTTTATGCGCCATGCCCAAGGAGCCGAGGCTTATCGAGATGGTCTTAACGATTGGAATGAGTTCTTTAATTGCTGGCATTCGGTCATGAGATCAGCAGATGAGGAGACGTTCGACCAGTGCATTAAAGAGCTTGAAAAGCGCTACCTACCGCAATATCTCGAAGAGGTTGGTTATATTAAGACCAATTGGCTTGACCTATATAAGGAAAAGCTTGCTAAGGCTTGGGTTGATCAGCACCCTCATTTTGGCAATGTAGTTGCCTCACGGGTCGAGGGTATCCACGCGCTACTAAAGAGCCATCTTAAGAAATCTACATTAGATCTCTTCGAGGCTTGGAGGGCCATAAAGCAAGCACTACTCAATCAACTAGCTGAGCTACGATCGAACCAAGCCAAGCAGCAAGCACGTATGCCAATTGAGCTCTCTGGGTCACTGTATGGTACCGTTCGTGGCTGGATATCTCATGAGGCATTGCGGAAGGTTGAAGAGCAGCGGAAGCTGCTCTTAAGAGAAGGCCTGCCTAGATGTACTGGTGCCTTCTCTCGATCTCATAGTCTCCCTTGTGCTCATACGCTTAAAGCCCTACAGGAACAAGATCAAAGCCTTCGTCTGGAGCATTTCCATACACATTATCATCTTAGCCGCAGTAGAAGTCCTCAATTGCTGCTAGAGCCTCATCAACGTATTGATCGAGTAGCTGCTAGCTCAACTAAACCACAATCAAGTACTCGGCGGGAGCCTAGTGCATTCGAAGCTGTTGAGGCAGCAATCCGGCCAAGGGCACAGCCTACATGCAGCAAATGCCACACACTAGGTTATACAATGGCATCAAAGTCATGCCCTCTGCGGTACGCAGAGCTTTTTCTGCCGGCAGCAATAGCGGCGCCGGCAGCAGCAGAGGCACCGGCAGTAGCAGAGGCACCGGCAGTAGCAGCGGCTCCGGCACTAAGATATGACGACCCGCGGGCTATCTATCAGAGATATGTTGTGGCAAGAGGTGCTTGGTATAGGGCGCAGCCTCGCGGCAGCCTCAAGACTAACCAGCAGTATCGGAAGGCGATAGGTCTGCCTTCACGATATAGTAAAGCTGACTACGACTGGTGCCTCGACTGGAAGCAGATGACCAAGCGCTGTATGATACCAACAGGCTCTAGGGAATGGACTAAAGAAGAAATGATGGCCTATCTTGTGATGGCCTATCTTGACTGGGATAAGTCAGAAAACGAGCGTATTGATGCCCAAGTCGAGGATGAGATAGTAGTGCAACCCTTTTCGAGCAGACGAGGGCCGGGCGAGATCTGGAAGGCATGTGAGAAGGATATTGAGGAGCAGCAGTCTTTGTATTCCACTATATAGCTATATAGCTATAGCTATATGTCATTTGTAGTTGTATGCCTTGAGGAACGAAAGGTTCTTTCTTCCGCGCCATGGTCGGGCAACTGTCATTCGCAGGCCTAAGAGGCCTTATCGAGATCCTGAAGGCAGTGCTGGTTAGTTCTCCACCTGGCTAGTGGGGTTGGGTTTCTGCTGTATTGGTGCTTTTACATAAGGCATCGACGTACGGTTGAACACACATCTGTCCACGAACCTGAGCTAACTTTGCGTATGAGTCTTCCCATACCCCAATAGTTGACTCGGCTCCATCCTCGACTCTGCGGCGGAAATGCAGTTGATACGGATGGAGCTGGACGTCGAAGAAGAACCACTGGTTCTCCCACTCATCTGCTAGGGGAAAGGGATATACGTGCATGGATAGCGGTACATCGATTCCGTCGATCTCATCGAGCACTTCTCCGTGTTCCCCCGCTCCGTCGTCAAAGAAGCTCGCCCTGACGAACTGCAGTCGGGCCGCACCAACCAGGTTATGCCCTCGGATGAGCTGCCGATCGGCGGATGAGGTTATCTCCAAGCCCTCGAGGCTTGAGAAGAATTGCACCCCCAGAGGGTTTAGAGCCGGCTGCCCTGGGCCTGTTCCCGATGAACGAACCATTGATTGTCCGCTACTGGGACCTAGGCCTTGGGGCATCGTAAGTGAAAGTTTGCGTAGCGCGCAATAATGCCAAAAAGAGAGGGGAGTTTACCAAAACTATCCCTGGCCTTATTTTCAGGTGAGCTCACCTTCTTATACGCAGATGATTTCCATTCTGACGAGAAACCGGTTCTATCTTGGGAGTGTTCCAATACCTCTCCCCGCACGATTTTTTGGTCACGAGCATTGACTGGTGCTCAGGTGATTAGCTCGGGCTGTGATAGCAACAAAGGACGCCCTCCTTGCCGGCGTCCTGGACCGTTCAAACCCTTACTTGACAGCGGCCAAAACCTGTAATGGCGCCGCGACAGACAAGGGCTCCTGGCTTCTAAGGTCCGACTGTGATGGCATTTACCGGCTGAGCGACCCTGGAAGCGGGCGCAAGGACGCCATCGCCCAGCAGCCCTGTTCATATTGCTTTTTCGACCCAATTCGAGCCAACCCTACTGGCGTCAGCTGGACGTATTTGCTCACAAGATGTGGTCACCGGTCGCGCGCCTCATCTTGGTACGCGTTTTTCAGGTCGGTTATCAACGGCCTGAACATTCTCCTAGGGAATATCCATGCCATGGCTGGAGAGGCCGTGATCTTGGGGCATCCCCTTGCCGCGCTTTACGGCGTTGTCAGCTCCGGAAAGCGTCTGCTCCGGCGACCCGGACTACAGCTGTGCATTGACCCCTTCCCTCATGCCTCTGCCGCTCTCTCGTAGCCTGTTGCTTGGATGGGGGATCCGTTATTTCTTTCTTTCGACACATAATTGATCGAGGACGGGGCCGTTTCTTTTAGCTAGTATTACTCTCCGCTGGCAAACCAGCCCGCGCTGTTCCCACTTACACGATGCCTCGACCAGAACAAGTCAATGTTCCGCTTGAAGATATCCGCCGAACCCTGGAAGACCTAGACCGGCAGCACGTCGAAGCAACGGCTAGTATCAGACGGGCTAATCGACCGCAGGAGGTCGTGGATTCAGAGCTCCGGAATGCGAAGCTCAGGATGCCCCTCGAGGAGGTCACACGCACACTGGAGGACCTAGAACGGCAGCATATCCAAGAAACAGTCCATCGCAGACAAGGGGCTCCTCTGCAGACGGGCATGGAGCCACAGCCCCGAAATGGGAGTCAAAGGGTAGCCCTTGAGGAGATTGTCCGTGTATCTGACAATTTGGACCGTAGACGCGTGGAACTCCAGACCAATCGACCCGGCCGGCCCCACCGGGCTCGCCGCGACCGTCAGTGGGTCCAGCGGCCGGGTGTTACCGAACCTCTACAACGGCCAACAACCCCCGAGCCGGCTTTCACTCCACAGACGCCGCCTTCTCGCAAGCGCCGTAGTGCACAGCAAGGAGGGCTTCTAACCCCGCCACCCTCAGGCCAAGGCCGAAACCGCCGGAAAAGGCCGAGACTACTACACGAGGCCACTCAACTCCAGCAACGGTCTCTTGACACAATTCTACAACACCGGGGCTCCTGCTTTCGCGCGAAGAAGGATGCATCTTTAGGAAGATCCTGGTGCAAAGAAGTCCCCCTCGCCCTTCAAGTCGAGACTTCAAGATTGTTCTATACGGCTTTCGCTGATGAAAGGACGCTGCCTGTTTCCCATTGCGTTTTCTGTTACAGAAAATGCCCGCCAATCAACATTACTGCTGTCCAGTGGAGGAGAGACTTGCTCCCTCCGCTCCTGCGAGCCACAGCGGCTCTTCAAGAATGCAAAAAGTGTCTGCCGCCGGTGACACTCCAGTTGATGTTTGTCTTGAGTGCCGCGGTGATTTCAATCGCGGGAAGCTGCCGAAGGCCTGCTCGGTCAACAATATGAATATTGGATGTGAGCATCGTTATCCCAAAGAACTCGACGGTCTCTCTCCCCTTGAGGAGAGACTGATCGCTCTCCAGGCCCCCTTCGGCTATATTACAAAGTTCACGGTTGACAACAAGACACCGTCGAATGCCAGTTACAGGAAACACGTCAAGGGCCACATTGTCGTATTTCCGAACAACGTAGAGGACTTGGTAACTACGGTGCTCCCTCACCCGCTTCTTCAGGCAATTGAGAACATCCATGTGTCCTGGAGCGGTACTAATAGACCTAATCCGGCGGAAGTGGGGTCCCTTCTTCAAGTGCGAAAGTCTCGGGTGACTGCTGCTCTCTTATGGCTGCAAAAGAACAACCCCCTCTACAAAGATATCGAAATAAACCTGGATGAAATACAGGGTTGGCAGTATGCGGAGGGCTCGACAGTTCCTACTGTTCTCATAGAGCGGATGTAAAGAGAGGAACCCTCGGTCGTGGAAAAGACGCAGACGGACCCCATCGTCCCAAATACCGATCGCGGACTAGAGGAGACTGGTTTCACCAGCATTGAAGAGCTTCTCACCTCCATGCAACCAGACCCAAGCGACGATACCACTGAGACGTTCTCAGCTGCAAATACTACATAACTCGGAGACGAAACTCAAGTGTACTAAAATCCATTTCCGTTTCTAGAGCTGAGCTCACGCTGGTCTGAATTTGGATAATCGCTGTTCTAGCACTAAGCAGCTCACTTCGCTGCTTTGGTTTGTGCGTGAGGCTTTAGTATGATGGTATCATATGCAAAAATGTAATTGCAATTATTATCTTTAACCTGAATCTCTTCGAACAGACGTTCATAAACACTTCTTAGCGATATAAGTAGCGGCTAAAACTGAGGGGACTGTAAGAACCTCAAACTCGAAATGGCGCAGGATTCCCTTCTCTACGTCTGTGAGCCTACAAGATCACCTCATGAGGGAGCGACCATGGGTACATCCGTCAATCCCAGAACCTCGAGAACACGGCCCGCTGAGCTTATAGATGGTGAGTGGAAGAAGCCAACAGATGGTTCTACCAAAAAGCTCTTTCGCCATAATGGAGTGCTGTTTTCTTCCTCGGAGGATAGTAGTGCGAGGAAAGACTGGGTTACGGTTCATGCTTGATTCAAACATTGCCTACTTAGAGACTATGCGTTTCCAGACACACTTCCCCTCGACCCTACAGAAAGTCATCTGAATCGCATGAGTAGCACATGTCCTGACTCGCAACCAATGGCTATAGTTGACCCTAAAGTAGCCGCCCTCTTCGGGTAATACTCCGGAGGCAAACAGAGCATCTTTTCGGTGCCCCTCATGATCCAGCGGCCGTCTTGACTCAAGCCATAGCCGCAGAAACGTGTCGTCTTGACACATTCCTTGTCCCTAATGACCTCACTCGACTCTCCTAACTTAGTAGTTTTACTCGGTCCACCAGGCTCCTCGAGCTCAAGTTCGCCAAAGACGGTACATAACTTATCACTGTTGGCCTCGTCGAATCGGAAGGGATCGAAAAATGCCCAAGATTGGAGCTCAAATCGCCGGATGCAGGTATCTGTCTTGATATCCCAGACTCTGACCGTCCCGAATGAGCTGTACGCTAGGTAGTCACTGCCAGGTGACCAGGTCAAGGCGTGGTTGTAGGCAGCCGAGAGTTTGCGATGGAGAGCGTGGGTGCTTTTGTTCCACACCGAGATACCATCCTCGTGACTCACAGCCAGCCACTGGGAGTTCGGCGCAAGTGCAATATTGAGCACTCTTGTATCATGAATGAAGGTTTCAACACAATCCCCAGTGGATAGGTCCCAGATCTCGACTTCATTGCCAAATGCTAGTGTGAGATTATGACCGTCTGCTGTAAAAGCCAAATTAGATC